>CM052887.1:90207927-90261871 GCA_028534135.1 Potos flavus | reverse complement strand
GTTTGTTTCTCAGAGTCTCTCATGGTTCGTCTCCCCCTCCAATTTCCCCCAATTCACTTTTCCTTTCCTTGTCCTAATGTCCTCCATGTTTTTCCTTATGCTCCACATGTAAGTGAGACCATATGATAATTGACTCTCTCTGCATTTCTAACGAGCTCCCAGGTGATGCGGACTCTGTTGGTCACTCTACATAGCAAGGAACCAGCACTGGGCTCAAAGAAGGAGTCATGAAAAGAAAACTACGGATGGATCTTCACGCCCTCCAGAACAGTCTACCGAGAGCTGCCATTACCAGTGAGACGTTGTAGAGAAGCCAGCAGTGAGGCATCGGCAGATCCGAGTTCCATCTTCGGAGACATAAAAAACTCTACCCTCTTGGGTGAGTTGCATAAACGTTTCAAGCTTTAGCTTCCTGATAAACTACATAAGTGGTTTGCAACAGCTAATCCTTAGAGAATAAAAAGAATGGCAATTAATACTTCAATGCTTGCTACGTGCACCCGGTATGCCAGGATTTTACTATGAGAAGTATTTAGGGTAATGAATGCAACATCGGTAGGGTTCCCCAATTAAATACAGGACGCCCAGCTACACTTTAATTTCAGACCAGCAACAAATCAATGTTGAAACTAATTATGCCCCATGTAATATTTGGGACATACCTCTACTAAAAATGGATTCACAGCTTAATAGGTCATCTTACACTTTTATCTATTAAATCAAGCGACCCAAAGAGGTCTTATACCCATTTTACAGATGAGGAGCCTGATTCCAAGGTCACCAGCCAGTCAGTGGAGGAGTCGGTACTGGAAGGCACAGAGTCTCCCTTAAAGCCCAGACTCTGCTGCTAAGCTCACTGCCTTCAATTGCTAACACTGGTTGAAGCTTAGACACACGCCCGTGGGACAGGGGACAGTGGTCTCAGATCCTGCTTCCTCAGCAGTGACTAGGATGGGTCCCTTTTCTGTCGAAATCAGGGGCTGCGTATCACTCCGTCTCCCTCTAGTCCTCTGCCTACAGCGTCTGAGGTGGGGCCCTTTCTTCTCCAGATTTTCGTCGTAGGCCGAGTACAATGCGATCCTCGTAGTTGGGGTAATTTTTGTTTCAAGTCCGGAATGCGGTTTTTCCTTGAGTTCATTTCCTTTAAGAGACATGTGTCTTCTGTTGCACAGAAGCCGGATGCTGACCTTGCTTTGTGAAGCCTTATCCAGCGTCTGGTCCTGCTCACCTTCAGCGCCCCAACCCTCACACCACACCAAACCCAAAGAATCCCCACCTCCCAGCATAACTGCTTCGAGAACCTTCTTCCTTGTTCCCTTCCACTACACTTAACTCCTCCCCAGCACAGGCATCTACCCGACGCTCAGGTCCCGTTTCTTCCCACTAAAATAACAGGTATGAGACCCATGGTCTGGATGCAAGAAAGATCCAACCCCCTTTGGGAAAGTTTCTCCCTTCTATGACCTTCGATGACTGGCTGGTCCCTTATTACCCCAGCTAGGATGCCCTCTCTGCTTCTTCCCTTGATAGAGGAGGCTCTCAGGGCAATGCGGGTTGCTTTAGGAGGGGTCTTTCTTTGTGGTAATCTCGAACAAACCATTCTGCAGCCATCCCCGAGTCTGGAAGAATATCGCCAATCAGCCTTGGACTAGGAACCCAGGGTCTTGATAGCATGGCTTCCTGATCGGACCTTGCTTAATGCTATTAATAAATGTACTTTGGCTTTTCCCTTTCTCGGGGGGTGGGGGGAGGGTGCAGCCACATGTTTATGAACGTGTTTTGTAAGCTCTGAACCACCCTTGTGTCTAAGCGTTGCTGGCTGGATCTCTGTCCGGCCACTGGAGTGACCAGGAACAGGCACGGCACCCACATGCTGCCCACAGGTGGCCCGAGAGCGGACCTGCCTCTCACCAGACCCACGTCACAACAGCAGTAAGTAATTTTACCTACGCAATCACTTAGTAATGAAAGAAAACTCCCCGAGGAAAAAATCTCCTGCCTCCAGAGTTACGTGGCAAAGGTTGGGGCCCCCTTTTCTGGACAGGACACCAAATGACACTTGTCATGCTCATTGGATAGCATTTGGGAATGGTAGATTTTAAAAGTGGCCTATGTCATTGTCCAAAAAAATCCTCAAACTGCCCAAATTAATTATTAACCTATTTTGTCTGCTGACCATTTTGTCAAAGGACATCAGCTTTCTATTACATATCAGGAGAGCAGGAAACAGAGGTTTGCCACTGTGGAGTAAGGCTAAGGGGGGAGAAAGGCAAGCTCGAGGTTCAGACTTAGCACTGCGCGAGGGAGGGAGGGACACAAATGGGAGGCCACACACCCGGGTGGGGAGAGGACGGCTGGCCAGGACGGGGTCACAGGAAGTCCCAGAGAAAGGGCCCCCGAGGGCTGGTGGTGGTTTAGGAAGGGGGAATGCGTGAGCAAATCCAGCAAGAGACAGGGGTCCCGGCCAGGAGTGCAGAACGATAGGATAGAGTCCAAGAGACGAATCAGCCGTCTGCATCAGGGAGCTAGGGACCGGATTTGGGGTTTGGAGGTGATGCCGCCCCCCCAGTCCTGGAAGTCAGAACGAGCTCACTGATCGCAGGGAAGCAGAGCAAATCTACTGAAAAAAATCAGCACGTGCCTCACACTTGAAGAGTCACTTGAGGAAGGCTGTGCCCCACGGTGATGGAGTGGCAGAGAGCCTGTCTTCGTTTCACTCGGCGAAGCAGCTTTCCTTGGCACCAGAGAGGGCTGCTCTTTTCACTGGACCCCGCTCATTTCCTCCTCCAAGATTTCCCGCGCACGAGACGCCGCACGTCTCTGACATCCTGAGCAGCCGCAGAACTTTTCAAACAGCCGAGTGACAAGCTTTCTGTCACTGTCATCAGAGGCTTCCAAAAGGAGATCAAGTGACGTTGCTGACACCGTTCTGAGCGCTGTTACAAACTCGGTTTAGAAAGAAACGTGAAACATACAATTCTTTGGTTTTGTGGTGATATTACAAATTTTGGTAGAGCAGAGTGATGCTGTAAAAGCAATATTTTATTAAGAAAACTGTGGCAGCCTCTACTTTGTTAAAATATTGCAGTGGGGGGGGGAGGAGAGGGAGAGAGAGAAGGAATAACTGTAGAGAAAATTTAGGGGAGGAAACCTGATACTGGATACACTAAAAATACTTTAGCATGGTGTGATGTGTGATTAAACTCGTCCTTTAGTAAATAAGTCCTCTAAATTTTGATTGCATGTTGTTCAAAGTCAGGGGAACCTTTAAAAAAAAAAGAGAGAGAGAGAGAGGTGGAGGAGGGGCAGAAGGAGAGAGAGAGAATCTCAAGCAGACTCCACACCCAGCATGGAGCCAGACTCACGGCTCGATCTCCTGACCCTGAGATCATGACCTGAGCTGAAACCAAGAGTCAAACACTTAACTGACTGAGCCACCCAGGCGCCCCTTGGGGGAAACGTTTTTACTCAAAAATTTCAACTCATAATACAACAAAAATAATTTTAGATTTTACAGCTTTTAATGGATTGTAATTCTTGAAAACAAAGCCTCAAGAAGGAGGCACTGAAACATCCCTTCACAAGCAAAGGGCCAGATACTAACTAGTATTATTATTAGTATTACTAGTATTAGTACTGTTAACTAGTGTACAAAATTTAGTTTTCAAGTTCCATAAATGCACTTTGAAAGAGCTCGACATTTTATTTTAAATTTTTTCTAGCATTTTAAATTGATGAATTTTATTTCTATAGTGGAACAGAATAAAATGGAGAACATCAATGATATTTAGCATTCAAATTTAGTCACATTCCAAATAATTTGATATGGTTTATCTTATAAAAATTATTTTTGAGCCAATATAGTATAAATAGAGGCCAAAAAAAATCTAGACTGATATTCTCAAGAGAAACAGAAGTGAGAACGTCCTCCACTCGGCAAACCTGTGCTGTGGTCACTAGGGACCCAGTGCCCGAAGAAGTACATACATTCCAAGCATCATTATTCTGCCTAGTTTGCTTTTAATATTTATTAAGCAGTGTAAAGAAATGTCACTAACCTTTAGTATATATTGATATGTCATTTTAAATTTTGAAAACAGTTGTTTCATGAAAATGGTTTTGGAATTTAGCTAATTTCTGGATCTACCTCACTAGTAAGTCAATTTGCCAGACACTGGGCGTAAATTCCAGGGCGACCTTGTCCATAGGCTTCTTCTACTTTCTTCAAGATCAAGTTCAACTGTGAGGTTTCTCAGCAGGGAAAACATTCGCTCGCTGCAGGAATATGTGAGGAGGTGGGCCCGACCCCTGGAGCACAGGGCGAGGGTGGGGAGGGCCCAGAGACAGACGGTGTAGGGGCAGCCCCCCCGCTCCCCCCCCGCCAGATGGAGGGTCTGACACTTAGCATCTCTAGCCCTGGTTTCCGGCCGTGACTTCATTTCTCAGGACCACAAATAACAGACAGAGAGACACTAAGACCTTTAGAGGAACCCGACCCACGGAACAGCTTTGTGCATCACTTTCCCGAGGACAGACTCCCAGGCTGCTTGGTGCTGGGTGATGGAGGGGTGACCCAGACCCCCTCGCTCTCCACCTCCAAGCCTGCTGTCCGCCCCTGCTCCTTGCCGTCTGGAGTTAAGGGGAGGAATAAATAATCTTTTATATAAGCCATCGCTTTGTGCTCCTCTTCGGAGGAATTTGTGGGGAACAATAATATTTTACAATGCAGGTGAAATGAAGCCGCTCAGCCTCAAGTACATGAAAAACAAGTGATAGTGTTGGGTGTGCGGTAACACGTAAGCGGACCATGGTCAGAAGCCACAGTCCACGCCAGTGGATTAGGTTGCTGGGGGATCAATTCTGTAGATCACTCATCCTTCAGGTGCACCAACATGTTCATTCAAACAAAGCTGGTAAAATCAGTCAACAAACACCAAGGAGCACTGACTAGCACTTGCCCGGAGATCTCCTCGAGCACATGGCTGCTAGGCGGACTTCCGAGTCCCATCCCACTGCAGAGTCCCAGAGACTGCAGTCTGGGACGTAGGCAGCCACGACTTTTAAGTCCCACAGATAGCCTGCCCCCCATGGGATCTCTGCCGCATCGGAGCGATCGCTCTTCCCCGTGCACGACCGGCATCTGAAACCTACCTCTCTCTTGGGCTAACGAGCCACAGTGACTTTCTGGGCTGCGGGCACTTGCTGGAGAATTCAAACATGAATACACAGCGATCCCGGCCTGCCGCGGGCCCACCGGAGACACCTGCTATTTGAGGGGGACAATCTAATGCACACGCCCACGAGCTGTCTGATAAGGGTTTTTATGTTCTTTTGCTGGATGAAGCCAGAACGTGAGGTTGCAGTGAGCACAGGCTAGATTGTAATCTACTAAAAGCAATTCTGCAGGCAGCTGAGATAATTCAGTGTTAACACCGTCTTCCATTTGAACAACACGGACGCGTGTTTTCAGAAACCGTAGTTAAATGTGTTGTCTATTATGTCAAAACCCAGTATTCTCTAACTCACTCCTATTTGGACAAAAAGGTAAACAACTGGATAAATAGAGCAGAAAGTTTGGATTCAGAAAGCAGAAATACAAATCGATACCTTTCTCTTTTGCCTTAGTAATGAAGAACGGGATACAAACAATGAATAGAAGTCAAAAAGTTTTCACGAGGCAGTAAGAGGATTGCTGTAATTTAAGAATTTTGTATTCTACATTGTGCTTCATTTTTAAGATGTCTCAGAACTGTATCAGTACCAGAGGAAGTATAAATTCTAGTCAGGATACAAGAAATAAACTAGGAAAATGGGCAAAATAAATGTTTTACAAGCTTGGTATCTCGGTCTTAGGGGATGATAAGAAATGTTTGCCTTCTCAAATCTTTTCTGTTTCCAAATCTTCTCCAACAGATGTATTTATCGATGTGTCTATCTGAAATAATAAAGATAGGCTTCTAGAACTGGATATTAATTTTTCAAGATTGGGTTCAAGTTTTATGCCCCCCACAAACATGCCCAATCAAATTCAACCCACAGTGATTCTTCAGGCTTGGAACATTATGTAGTAGATTTTGTGTGCATCTCAAATTATCTCGCTCAACTTGCATCTATATTTTATTCGCCATAAGCTATTTGAGAGTAGAAATTATACCTTATTTTTCCTTCTTATGGTATATATTTAAGGTGTACTGTGTGATGATTCAACATACATATAAATCATGAAATAATTAGCACAGTCGAGCTAATGAACCCTCCCACCACGTCACAGAGCTACTTTCTGTAGGTGCCAGAACACTTGGGGTCTACCGCTTACAAAGTTTCAAGTACACGGTACGTATTGTTACCTACGGTCTCCGTGTCGCACATTAGATCTCCAGAACGTATTCATCATACACAACTGAAATTCTATACCCCGGACCGACATGTCCCCGAGTCTTCCTCCCCCCAGCCCCCGGCAAACACCATGCTCCTCTCGGCTTCTCTGAGTTTGGCCATATTAGATTCCGTAGATGAGATCACTCGGTATCTGCCTTTATGTGTCTGGCTTCTTTCACTTAGAATATTGTCCTTCAGGTCCATGCATATTACACAAATGCTGGGATTTCTGTTTTAAGGCTAGCTAATAGGCCACTGTATATATATACCACATTTTCTTTATTCAATCACTGAAGGACATTTAGGTTGTTTCCATAGCTTGGTTATTGCGAAGAATGTGGCAGTGAACACGGGAGTATAGATAACTTTTGAGATCCTGATTTCTTTTCCTTTGGATAAATACCCAGAAGAGGGATTGCTGGATCATATGGTATTTCTATTTTTAGTTTTTTCGAGGAAAGTCCATCCTATTATACATTTTTTAACAATAGATACTTATCTTTTCTTTTTTTTTTCAAAAATAAGCATCCTAACTGGTGTGGTTTATTTGCATCTCCCCGGTGATTTAGATCTATTTTTCAGCTCTCGCATCTTTTCAAGGACCGTCGAGTGTGTAGAGTAGTAGCAGATGCTTCGGGAGCTTTGCTGGTGTGCACTAATGGTGGTCCACGGAATCTCCTTTGGTCAGAGCTGTCTGCTGGCCTGGGCCCAGGCGAGGGTCAGCGGTCCCGGGTCTCCAGGTCACACCACGTGCTGCTTTGGATGGACACTGGGTTGACCGGCGCAGGCGGGCAGCCCTCGCAGAAAAGAGTCAGACTGAGCATATGAACCGGCATACGGAACTGATTCCTCCCAGCGCCCAGTTACTGAGGCTGACCTTGGTGCTCGGACACCGGGTAGGAGCGCGTGCTCCCCAAAGCCCAAATTCTCTCTGCAGCCTCTCATCAGAAGCCAAATTTGGACGGACAAGCAGACGGAGCCCGGCAGCCGGGAAGGACAGCAGAGAAGCAGCCCCGTCACCGTTGCAAAGCCATCTGTCTCCCGCCCGCCGCGGGGCGCCCCGCTGGGAGCCACGCAGGTTCAGATCCTCGGCAGCAGGACCCGGGCAAACAGCGGCCCCATCGCGGCGCGGGTGAAGGACGGCGTTCCTGGAGTCACGCCATCTGCACCTGTTTCTAGATTGGGACTGAAGACAGAGCAGCAGGAAGGGCGGGCGCTGCTTCCGGTTTCCCCCGCTGTGGGCACCTAAGAGCTCAGGGGGCTTGCAATATTGATAAGCAATCGCTGATGCTCCAGATGACTAATCAGATTAATCCGATGGAAAACCAGGTATTTTCTCTTCTTTAACAAAACGGTCATTTGAAAGGGACATACCTGTGTGGGGACCTCGGTCCCACCTCTGGGGACCAGCATGGCGCCTGGGGGAGTCACATCAGAGAGCACGAGCTACCACTTCTCTTGGCTTTAGTTTTCCCGCTGCAAAAAGGAAAAAAATATGTCCCCGGGCTGCTTTTCTATGGTTGCATAATGACCACACACAACACCTGTCACTTAGCTCCCAGCTCTCCGGGCCAGAGGCCGGGCGTGCGTGGTCAGAGTCTCTGCTCAGAGAGTCCGCGGGTCTGCGTCCCCAGCCGGAGCTTAAGCGGAGGTGACAGGATTCAGTTCCTGGTGGTGGCAGGATGGAGGTCCCCTGCTGTCAGTGGGGCCACTCCAGCCCCAAAAGGCCACCTGTATTGCTTATCACATGCTTCCTGCCATTTTCAACGCCCGTAGAGGAGACTGTCTCACGCATCAAATGCTCTTCATGCTTTGAAGCTCTCGCTCCAGCAAGAGAAAGGTCTTGTTTGTTTGTTTGTTTTTAAGGGCTCACCTGGTTAGGTCACCTTGATAATCTCCCCATGTTAAAGCCAACTGATCTGGGTTCTTCTGGAAACCCGTTCAGAGCAGCACTTGGATTAGTGTTTCAGTAAGGGGGAGAAGCTGTGTGTTCACCGGGGCGTAGGGACTCTGGGGGCAGGCTCCAAATTCTGCCTGCCACAGTCCCTCATGGACCCACATCTGTTGTCCCAGGAAAAAATAAAGAGAGGATTTTCATTCATCGAAAAGCAGACGTGAAAGAGCTTTCCATGGAAGCTTTAAAACTCGACGTCAGGCTGGCAGGAAGGGAAAGCAAGGAGAGAGGGGACGGGATATTTGAGGTCTGTTATGAACCATGTGCTTGTCATATATTGACCTAATAGTCCTCAGTATATGCTATGGAAACATATTCCCACTGGCCGTTAATAGCTACGGCATAAAACGGTAGCCGTAGTCAGGTAAGTTTAAAAAACGAGAAATAAAGAAAAAAAAAAACGAAATAGGAATAGGACTAACTAAACACGTTAAATGATCTGACAATTCCTGCAAGGATGTGCGTTGCATATTCAGTCTTCAAAACAGGGAATAATGATGGTGATAAAGACGCAATTCTAAAACATACCACTGTTTCCATCTTAATATTTCTGAGGCTGTGTCTTATTGAAGTCGATAGATGCATAATAACTGTGCCATCCCCCAAGGCCGCTGGTTAGTTGAGGATGCCGCTGGCGATGAAGTCGGCCGGACAGGGCGCAGTGAGGCAGCCGGGGCGAGCAGCTCTGGAGCAGGAGCCTGGGCTACTGCGCACGGGGGAGAGGTGGTCATGACGGCCCCCTTCCCAGGAGTGCGTGGGAGGCCAGGAGAAAGGCTGCTCTTCCTTGCCCCTGAGCCAACGGTGCAGCTCCCCTCCTAGGACGGGTGGCTGCGTAAGCCCCCGCCAATGCACACTGATGTCTAAGGGACGACGGCAAAGGGAGTTTTGAGCTCAAATAGAGCTCAAATTAGCACAAATAGACCCCCATTTGGGGGGCAGATTGGAGTGCAGCAGGGTGGGAGTTGGGGGGAGGTCAGGACACGTGACGTAGGGTCCGGGAACAGCCCGACTTAGAATATGAAAGCCAGCAGCTGCTTTCCTGAAAACGGGGTTCACTGTACCAATCAGGAAGCAACCTAGCAGCAGAAAGCCGGGGGTTCCCACGGGGAATCTGGCCAGCCACTCAGGAGGAGGGCGTGGTGGCCAGTAGGCGGCGACACCAGGGGCCCATCAATTTTGGATCGACTGTCTTGAGTTCGGTTTCCAGGCACTGCACCTAAAACCAACAAGTCAGGTGATAAAGAGGATGGAGGCGGGGCCGTGAAGAACGGAGAGCCCAGCGGGCGAAGCCAGCAGGAGCAGCGCGGACCGCCCCGCCAAATCCCAAACCTCGGGCTCCAAGGAGACCTAGTGAAGCCAGAATCCCAGATCCAGGTCTGGGAACTGGAGTCGGAGCTGGGACCCAGGGTGAGACCCAGCAGAAGACCCAGGCGGGACCGGGGTCTGACTCACCATTCAGCTGAAGGTCAGGGAGGAAAGATCCCTGCTACGCTCTACTCCGGGCTATGGCCGGGGCGACTTCCAGAAGCCAAGTTTCACGGGGACCCACGTGGGGAGAGTCACTTACATACTGCTGCCAGGTAGAAGGTGCAGGGGTGAGGGGCGAGGAAACAAGGCTCTGTGACCCTGAGCAAGAGATTGTGGACCCTGGCCTCGTGCGTGGGATGCAGGTGCTGGAGGTCATGGGCAGTTTGACAAAGCTTATCCCCAAGTGCGCACGGAGACGTACATATAGTGCCGGTAGCAATGACTCTCTGGAATTAGCCGCGTTGCCAGGGGCCAGTACTGTTTGCCGGGAGCCAGAGTTGTCCAAGCCCACCGAACTTCTCCAACCCTTCCTCTGTTTTTCCAATTCGGGCTTCCGACAGCCCCTCGTGCTGAGCACAGCCAGCCTCCGCCCTCCCGCCCCTCCTGCCCCACCATCCGCATGGAGACCTTCTCATAAATGTAAATAAGAAAATAAGCACCGGGTACTCCCTATACATAATTCATCTGCACAATAATGGAATGAAAAGCACACAATATTTAACCATTAAATTTTCATGGGATGCGGTAAATATGCATTTCTGATTTTTAAAAATACATTCTTATCATTTAAATAGCATTTTTATGGTAACAGGGTGAAGCACTTGGAGGGAGGCCTGATAATAGTCGAATTGTCTTTTATTTTTTAATAAACTCCGTAATTCAATTGAAAAACTAATAAGAAAAAACCCGAGACTGTGTAATGGAGTTTAATGTAGAGGTTGTTTCTCGGCTCTGCTGCACGGGGATAAAGTTGTGGGGGGTTCATGTCATCCACAGGTTACCCCCCACAGAGCTGAAGACGAGCACACGTCAGTTTTGTGTAACAATTTCCCGGGAAACCCTGTTGTCAGAGAAAACGACATAATGACCACTGACTTGGATGAGATGGGTTCACTTGCTTTGGAAAGATCTGGCTGTCCTTCGGTTCCCCTAAGGCCCCTCTGTGGTAGGTGAGAAATCTTCCCAGTCAGCCCACCCGCAGCCCACTTCACAGACAACTCCTCTGTCCTCACAAATGCAGAAGCTGAGCCCTCCGAAGGTCTGTTCGATGCCTCCTTCCGGGTCCTGTTACAGGTCAGAGAAACAGCTGGTTCTGGCCATGGTTCCGGTGAAGCTCACCACACGTTACTCCTCCTTTGGCCCCTTCACAGGCCGGCGCCTGCTCGATCTAACCCATGAGCCCAAACCAGCCTCAGGGTCGCCATCTTGTCCACAGACAATGGCCTCAGTGGGCCCCACTCAGGGTCACACATGCCAACCTAGGCATCCCCCCCAGCAGACGGCCACCCTTCCCCGCACCTGAGGCTGAAAGCCCCAAAGGATCCACGGCCAACACTCTCTGACTCCAAATAATTGTCAGTGGGCCTGGCATCTGGATCAAGAAAGTCCAGCATAATTGGACTTGGGCCAAGGTCATTTCCACGAGGTCCTTGCCCCATCACAGGTTGCCTGCACGTGCTCTGGAGGCCTGGAGGCCCCCAGCCACTCCTCTGCCCACACTTGCCGCTATAGCTGGTCCGGGCACCCCGGAAATGTCAACCCCCCTCTGATTGCCAGGGAAGTGAGGGCGGTGGTGATTTTCAGAAACGAGTATTTTCAGAAACTCCTACCAAATTACTAATTCATTGGTTTTACTTGTGTTTACGAGTATTTTTATCGCTCCTTGATATTCATTACCAAAAATTGTCTGAAATCACCTAGAAGCCCCTGATTAGCCAAGGACAAGGACAAGGGGCATCAGATGGACAAACAAAGCGTAAGCACTAACGTCTTAGTGGTTCGCACTGTGAGGGGCTCTGCCCTAGGAACTCGCTTTCCTCCGCTGCCCGGCGTGTCGGCATCACTTGTAGGCAGTAGACAACATCTTACCCCAAAATGTAGTGAAAGGAGCTGGACCCAACTTTCTGTATGTTTCTATGTATGTTCATGCTGCTGGCGAAGCTGCTTCCAGTTAAGCAATGTTCAGTTTAGCTGCAGCAATACAGAGAAGGAGCAGAGGAGCTGCTCCAGAAACGAGACAGGAAGAAGGAAGCCTCCAGAATGTTGACCTTGGAGACGCAGGCAGACCCTCGTAGGAATGGCCTCTCCACGGCCCTTCATGGTGCATGGATGGATACCAGTTACATTGTTCAGATTATGAATAGTCTCAAGCATGCCAACAGTAAGAGAAAAAGCGCCCACCGTGTGCCTGCCCCGGGGTGGGCACTCCTATGCCTCGTAGCTGCTCATGCCACCTTCACAGTGGTGCCCAGAGAAGACAAAGTGAGACCCGAGACAACAGTCACCGATTCTCTCGGGTGTGGGCTGGCGGGTGTGGGCTGGAATGTGCAACCATGCACTGATGAAAAGTTTCCCAAAACACAGATAATTAAAACTAAGATAAAGAATTTAAAATAAAAGAATACAGAAAGATAGAGCAAGCACTGATTAAAAACGAACAAGTAAATAGAAAGATCTGGTTGACTGGGCTCCATCAACATTAAAGACTTCTCTTCAAAATGTGCCACAAAGCAAACAAAAAGGCAAGCGTCAGAGTGGGATGAAAAACTTGCCATTTATATATCTTATAAAAGTACACTTAGCAAAATATCCAGCAATTTCACTACTAATTATATAGCCAAGAGAAATATAATTGGTGTGGTTGCATCCACACCAAACCTTGGATGTGATAGCAGCATCATTTATAATAGCCTAAGCCTGGGGACAACCCAAATGTCCATCAACAGGTGAATAGATAAACAAAATGTAGTATACATCTATATCTGTATTAATATCTCTATATCTATCTATGATCAATCTGTCATCTACCCATCACAGAGTACTACTCACCATTTAAAAAGTGAATTGTTAAAAAAAAAAAATGAATTGTTGATACACTGCAACCTTTCAAATAATCATGTTTATTTGTTTATTATTGAAAAAAAAGTCATGCTGAGTGACGTCAGATGAAATAAATACATACTGTTGGTCTCCATTTATATGAAATTCTAGGTTATACAAATAAACACACGGTGGCAGTAATAATGCCAGTGGTTTTATGAGGCTGGGCGAGGTGGGGAGAGATGGGGTGGGCGGGGCTACAGGGCGGGGCGGGGCAGGTGGGTGGGCGCGGAGACGGGGCGGGGCAGGTGGGTGGGCGGGGCGACAGGGCAGGGACTTGTGGGGCACAGGTAGAGTGGGCGCGGAGACGGGGCGGGGCAGGCGGGTGGGCGGGGCGACAGGGGAGGGACAGGTGGGGCACAGGGAGAGTGGGTGGGGCGACAGGGCTGGGCTGGGCACCATGATGCCTGTGGGTGCACACAGCCTGAAATTTATCCAGTTACAAAACTTTAAACATTAGCAGTTTATTGTATGTTAATTTTACTTCACTAAAGTTGCTTAAAATATACCTAAACATGAACAGAGGAAGAAAAATCACAGCATAAAAAATCGGACACAAAAAAGGCAGTAAAGAAAGGGCAGAAGAATAAAAGTAGGTGAGAACTGCAGACGACAAACAGCAAGATGAGATGCAAAACCATGTCAGTAATTACAGTAAATGTTGTTAAAATAAAAAAACGGACGGAAACCAACCCTGAAAATTCCCTGAGCAGACAGAAACCGAGTTAGTCATACAAGCAAAGCTTCATTTAGCTTATTTTGCAAGACTAACTTGACCTGGGCCATTTCTTGCTTCTGCCCCTGAAAATCATAAGCAAAACTTGCAGTTTTGCAAGGCTGATAGGAGGTCATCGCTAACCAATTCCCTGGCATTTAAGAAAATTCTAATATTATAACCAGTCACCGTGGAGAATATACGGCCAATACCTTCTCACCGTATGAGCACCAGGCAGTGCACCCCTGCGCCTCCTGGCCTGGGGACGGGGGGTGGGGTGGGGGGAGCGGTTTAGTGCTCCTGCTTTGCAAACTGTCTTTTTGCTGTGTGCACAATAAAATCCTACCAAATTACTAATTCATTGGTTATACTTGTGTTATTTATGAACTTTTGACAACGTGAATGTTTTATATACTTTAATCAAAAGACACAGAATCTCAAACTTGATGAAAAGAAAAACCAAAATCCAATTATATGCTGCCAACAAGCAAAACACTTTAGATTCAAGGATGCAAATAGCTTGGACATAAAAGGATAAAAAAGATATTCTCTGCAAACAATAACTGTGAAGGAGCTGGAGTGACAACATCACAGAAAATAGACTCAAAGACGAGAAATATTGCTAGAGTAAAGAGGGTCAGTTCATAATAAAAAGGGTCAATACACTAGGAATACATAAAACTTATTAACGTATAAACAACAACAAAGCCGCACATCCAGTATTAATCAAGGGGTAAGAGACACAGTGTGTGTAACCCCGGCCTCCCGCCGTTCCCCATCTGTCCAGGCGGGGGCGCTGGTACGAGCTCCCCGCTGCTGCGTGGGGACAGGTACAGACGCGACTGCACTGCACGGACAGACTGACGGACTGAGGGAAGACCAAGCAAAGAAAGGAAGCGGAGGGGCCACAGAGCAATCAGGAACAGGGCTGGGGAGGGCAGAGGACGTACTCTGTACTGCAAGTTCAGAGCCAAAGTCGGCGCCCTGGCTTGATGCCGACAATGCTCGGGAAGGAGGGGAGACGGGCATTATCCCCCCAGTGCAGAGCTGAGAAAATGCAGACCCTCAGCGCTGAAGGACGGCCCAGGAGCGAGCTTGTGACCGAACCAAAACTAGCCTTCGTGTCCCCAGAAGCCGAGGCTGGCCTCCGCTGCACCAGATCACGCCACGCTCCTCGTGAGTGGTCCCTCCTGACCGCCCCTCTCGGGGTGATGCCAGACTCAGGCTATCCCTCCAGAGGCTCCTCATGTAGCCCGAGACACAGGACATGCCTCTCGCCCCCTGCGTCTGTTAGCCGAGTGACGTTTGTTGGTGGCCTGTCAAGGGCCCTGGGGAGTGCGGCCGCGTGGCTCCCCTCATGCCCGTGGGTGCAGCCGGGTCTGAGTGACGTGACCTACAGGAATCAGCTCGGTGAACGATGTCTCTGCCTCTGACTCGGGCCGTGTGCTAGGAGCCCAAGAAACAGGGGGGACCAGCAGACAGCCCCGGGTGCCCAAGACACGTTCAGGAGAGAGAGCTCCCTCCCCTTCCCCGTGGACACACTTGACCTTGGCAAAAATAAGATGAGAGGCAGACGTGAGAGTGGGCAGAGCCTCAGTCATGGAGGCTGTGATACCAGGAGAATTCCGCTGGCCCCCCCGACGTCGGCCTCCTGGCCGTAGGCTTCTAGGGAGGACCCAGAGGCAGCTCGCTCCACCAAAACCCCATCAGCCACTCAGTCACAGACATTAGCTTTAGCAAAGTGATGACCTCGGGGCGGGGGGGACTCCACAGAGGGCTGGACAGGCGACAGGGACAGCCAGGCCAAGGGGATGCCAGGAAGTCTACATGGAAAGCAGGAACCCAGTCCAGCCACACCCTGGCTGTGCACATTTAGGCAAGTTATTTGAATCCTCAATACTATAACTCCCATTTTGTAATAACTACTATATTGCAGAGGTACATGAATTTTGAGAAACTATATAAAATGCTTCGTGTAATGCCTCGCTCCAAAAGACACCCAACACACGGTAGCCAGTCCCGGTAAACTATGGACTGATGTACCCATACTCAACGCTTTCTTATTGGTCTACATAAAATTCCTGAACTGTAGGTAGGATATGGTCTGTCATTAGTCCTATATTAGAAACTGGTTTATGTAAATATTGCCGATTATTTAACTTCTATACTCAAAACACACTGACTTCCACAGCAGGGTGGTGGTGAACGGTGGTACGTTCCAGAATTGACTGTTTGAACCCTGGCTCGGCTTGTCCTTGGCGCCATGCCCTTAGCCTGCCATGACCTCCTGTGGCTGAGGTGTCTTACCTGAGGACAAGACACTCATCGGCTTGTTGAAAAGATTAAATGGGCTTCTACTCTTCGCACCCTTTGTTCGGGAGAAGTCCTTCTTGTGGGACGGTGCGTGGATGTAGGTGAGGATGGGGCAGGGACAGAAGCCGGGCGGGCGGGGAAGAGACTCCCCTTTATTCCCGGGCCAGTAAGGAAGCAGGCACAACAAGGTTCTGGTCGAAACCACCAGTGCCCGCCCGGATCTCTGTTTCTGGCCCAGAGCAGATCGCTTTGACTGCAGAAGCGGTCCACGGAGTGTCTGGGGACCCACAATGGGAAGGCCGCCTCTTTGATTTTGTAGTTGGCGTGAAATCCCAGAGGCGGGGACACCTTGGCGGGGCAGGGTCCCAGGAGCGCCGTGAAGCTGCTACACGGTTAGGGAACCTGAGAGGGTTTAGTGCCCTCCCACGAGGCCGGAAAGCCGCCCTCCCGAGCTGGTGTGCACAGAGCTTGGCCGTTGGCTTATTCTCTCGGGTCCTGCCACTGATGACGGGGGCGGTCCCTGAGCCTCGGTGGCAGGAAGCTAGTAACAGCAAGGAATTCCATTATCTGGGAAGAGAAGGGACACATGCACGGTTTTATTGTTCAGAAGCTCTAGAAGATCGGCAAGATGCCTTTAACACGCATCGTGCCAAGCACCACGGGGGATGAGAAGACATGACTGTTCCCGAGGCACGCACACTTTGAAGGGCGGAAGGGCAGCTACCTTGTTTCTCTCCTTCAGATTTCGGAAGGTGGGAACCGAGGGCGTGGGACTTGGTGAGTGGAACCCCTGGAGGTCATCTGCCCCCGGACCCACCCAGACGGAGAGACTGTGAGTCTGATCCCACGGCAGGCGAGATTCGGGGCATCGCACGAGGGGGTGAGAAGGCGAGACGAATGAGAATAAGCTGAGTGAGAGCCTGGATCACGGGGCTCTTAAATCGTGTCTGCAAATTTTTTACATTCGTCTCATAAAAAAGGAGGGCCCTCGATCGCTTCTGCGTGAAGACAAGTCATTTTAGCAACCCGCTTATAATGATGGGTCAGAAGAGACCCCGCGTGACCCCCGAGCTTGGGTGTTCTGTCTGGGCGTCTGTCCTTGGGATCCTCCCTGGGAACCTAGCAGCGAGCGGTTGAGCCCCCGTCCACAGACAGAAGGCTCGGTGGTTCCGACTCGTCGCTAAACGGGAGCGGCCAGCTTGCTCCTCTAGCCAGTTTCCCAAAGACTCGAGGCATGTCCACCACTCCCGGGCTCCCGGGCCAAGCCAGGCGCTGCTTCTCTCTGGTTCCTTCTCTGCTTCCCTGCATGGCCTCCTTACCGTGACTCTGCCACAAGGGCTCTGCCGTCCGATCACACCATGGACCTTGGTCTGTGCGCCTTCAGCCGGGACATCCACTGACCATCGCAAAGGCCACACTGACTTGTAACTGAGTGAGGGGGAAAGCCCTACCCTTATAAACGATGTTCTTTATGGTAGTGCCTTGTTCCCTTTAATTCCCGGGGGTATCCTCTCGTGCCGGCGAGCTTTCTCTGTGGCCGGACTTGGCTCCCCGCCACACCGAGTGATTAATCTTTGCAGCTGAAAGCATTTAAGCACGAGACTGAGACTCTGGGTCTAATCCTGTCCTCGGAGAGGGAACTCGCACGGGGTCCTGGAGCACAGAGCGGGGAGGTAAGTCAGCGGTGCCGCATTCTCACGCACCCCTGACAGTAGTCTTCTGCCCTTGCCCTGGAGAGCCGGCTGCACGAGCGCCAGGTTCTCTTAGCCCGGAGTCCGACTCGCCTTCCAGGGGCTGAGACTCTATCGCTTGGCCGCAAACTGTCCCCTAAGGCCTGAGATCTCCCGCGGCTTTCCTTTCCTCTACATCTTTTTAACAACTGGAACGCTGTTCGTGAAATTCATTCTCTGTGATTGCTGCATACTCCTTTCCAGATCGTAGTGACCACTTTTATCTTCTTTTATCTGCCATTGAGACAGATTCTCGCGGTCTGCCTTACGGTTGTGGTTTGCTGAGATTCGCGTTACGGAATCCCCTCGCCCGGCCTCACACCGCACAGACTAAGCCATTCTTACGGAGCGGAGGTAGCACCTAGAACATTCCCCTGGCTCCCGTGACCATCCCGGAAATTCTGCGGAGCGAGTGGATGGTGTGACGGAGGGTAAGGCTTTCCTTAGGTGAGAACGGGAGGCCAGTGAGTGCGCCTCCCCCACTCGGACTGAATCCCCTTCCCATCCCCACCCCAGTTCACGGTCAGCTTCGCCCTTCTCACTACCGATGGCCTGGCACAGCCGCCGAGCCCGAGCCAGCCGGCCCCAGAGTCACACTCCTCCCCCCGAGTCAACTGCCCACCAGAGCGAATGAGCGTGATCTCCTTAGGACACTTTAGGAAGGTCATTAGGAGCGAAAAGCATTTCTCACCCTGCTTACAGCCGTGGTGAGGGAGTAATGCTGAGGTTCACTCCTCTTCATGACTGGGGAGCGGCCAGATTCCATGACTAATAAATCATTAGAATCCAGATCTGCTCAGAAGGGAGGGCTGGCTCCATCACTCACCACGTCGCTCAGACCACAAATAAACATAGGAATCATGTTTCCCCTCAAACCCACGTCCGATCCAGGGCAAAGTTCTCCTGGCCTGATCTTCAAAGTGCATCCTGAATCCTGAATCTGACCGCTCTCCCTGCTCCCCACTCCACCAGCCCAGCCCTGTACTTCCCTGCCTGGCCTCCCAGCTGCTCCCACGGGCCCCGTACCTGCCCCCTTTGTTCTTTTTCCCACAAACGCCCTGTCACAGAGGCCTCGTCCCTCCACGGCTCAATATTTGTACCCACTCCCCATCAGAATGACATCTACGGCCCAGAAGACAAATCATGGCACCGTCTCCCTCTCTGCTATCAGTTCCTACAGCCCCTCCAGCCCCAACGGGACTCAAACATTTTGCTGTTACTTGAACTCCGGGATCATTCTCCCCTGAAAGCGCTCTTGCCAACATCTCACGGTTCCAGTTCCTTCTTGGAATCTTCCTGCAATCTTAAACTTTGTTCTGTATCTGGAGTCCCAACAGACCTCTCTATGAATTACGCCCTGCTCCTTGGGGTCAACAAAGGAACTTTTGCCAACCCCAAAGCCTACAATACGGACTTACAAATAGTTGAAAACAGGTGCCATGTTTCTCACGGTTCTTCTGAAGGTTTCACTTCCTTCACTTCATCATTTATTTGAATCTCTTCATTCCTAATCCCCAAACCTGAGCACACCACTCCAAGATGGGTGGAATGGCCGCCCTCTATGTGCTGGAGCCACAGTGCAGCCGGAGACCAAAGTAGCTCATGTGATTAGAACAACACCAGTGACCAAAGGTTCATGCATTTACGGTAGACGACCGCCCCCGGTCTTTCTCACTCGCACACCTGCTAAGCCACGCCTCTCTTTCCTGCCCACGCTTCAAAGCAGCCTTCGACCCTTCGCCTTCGATTAAGCATAGCATCTAATTATCCAGCCCGTATTGATGGCCTAGGACAAGAAAAGCACGACCAGGGAAGAGGAGGTGGGGGAGGCAAAGGTTGAAGGAATCCAGGAAAGGTGGTGGTATCGTGTAATAAAGGCACTAACCAGCTAAGGGAAAGGACTCTAAGATGGGGCAGCTGAGCTTAGACCCCGATGTCACTGCCACCAGGAAAACCCAGGTCCATGAGAGGAGGAAGGACAGCCATGCAGGAGATCTACTCAACCCACATCCAACGGTGTCGTGAGTGGGAAATGAGGTCTTTCCACATCAGAGGGTTGAGCAGCTGGGGTTTATTTGCTACTGCAGCAGAGTCTGCTCTGCTCTAACTAATATACATTAAGTATCTTGGGATGTGGCCTCAAGGGAGAGAGACGAGCGAGGAGGGCAGCCCCGATGGGAAAACAGCAGGTGCCGAGGCCTGCGTGTTAGTAGGACAGAGCAAAGCACTTGCGGGAAATGTCCCCTTTCCCTCTTAAGTCACCCAGAATAATTTTTGCCAACACCGAATCTTCAATTACAAGCTGTGAATCATTTTTGCATGTTATTTGTCCTAATGATTTTTCAGCCCAATGTGACATATTTCACATGTCTCCATCAAATGTCAGGAAGTGAAAGGTCAGATTCTGAGCTGCTTTGCATCAGCAGGGCGAGGACCTCATGCACAACGCCTACCAACTGGAAAAGAGCTTTGGACTGGGGGCCACGGTGTCACTAATCCCAGCTCTGGGCCAAGGTCACTACCACATAGCAGTCGGGCCGTTACTGCGAACAGTGAAGTCGGAGAAATTATCTTAATCGTTTCCTCTAGTTCTGACGCTGTATGCTATTGGGATTCTCACACACTGTGGTGCCTAGTATCGCCTGAAGGTTGTCACGCTGTATTGTCCAAGAAAACTCAACAAAGCCAACTGACTGCACGCGTCTGTGGGTACGTATTAGCCAAGCAGCAGCTGCTGGAAACCCTGCCAGGAGATTGCCACAGCCCCGGACATGGTGGGGCACCGGGAATGCTGGCTTCGGCCTCATGAGATGTGCCGAAGGCAGCCTTGGCGATTGATCTCCCGAGAGAGGAGCATCTTCTCAGTTTGCTCCTAAGAATGTTCTGGGTCCGCCTTGTAGACATCTGGCCCCACAACCTGTCCTTGGGCAAGTCACTTAACCTCTCCGAGCCTGCGCTTCATCTGTAAAATGGACATAATGGGATCCACTCTGTGTGATGGGTGTATATATTAAATGAAGGTCTATGTATGAAAACCTCTAACAAAACCTATTTCGTGGAACAGGCCCTTACAAAGTTCAATGTATAGATGTATGGGTGGGTGGGTGGGTGGGGGGACAGATGGAAAGTGTGCTTTCTAAAACTGAACCTAACTACGTATTATGGAGATATGAAATATTCCAGGATACCATAAAAGCTTATGGCTTAATTGGGGCGCCAGGGTGGTTTAGTCGATTAAGCACTCGGTTCTTGATTTCCTCGCAGGTCATGATCTCAGGGTTGTGAGATTGAGCCCCATGTCGGGCTCCATACCGGATGTGGAGCCTCCTTAAGATTCTCTCCCTCCCTCTGCCCCTACCCCCACTCCTCCCCAAGTTCTCTCTCCCTTTCTAAAAAAAAAAAAAGAAAAAGAAAAAGTTATGACTAAAACATTGCTTGAATCTGTTTGCTTTTTATTTGTTGCTATACCATAGGGAATGACCTCTCTAACTTCTGTCTTTGCTGCCCAAAGAAGTATTTTTTCCTCATTATTTGTCCTAAAACTAACTATTTTAAACTATCCAATAGGCCCTCTTGTTCTGCTATTTTTGGATTTTGAGACGTCCATGTTCAGCATTTCCTTTTACTTCATGACTTCACAGACTTTGATAGGCTTTACTTTTCAGCCTTTTTCTTCTAGCTTGAAGAGTTTTGTTCTTTTTAGTTTATCCTCATAAGACAGCTTCCCTATCCTCTTGATCACTTAAAATGTTCTTTTCTGGATCATCTTCAGCACCATTATGTCTTTCTTAAGAAGAAACCCTGACTGTCAGCTTAGAGACAGAGGATGGGAGGAAAGCAAAACGGGGAAGAGTAAAGGAGATGTGAAACTGATGTTCTGAAAATAGGAATAACGTGTTAATTGCCAACTGAGTGGCAGACACATGGATGGGCCCCCGCCCCCGACATTCTGAGAGAGTAGTAGAATGGGGAGCTTCCTTAGAGGCCATCTAGTCTGGTGCTTGCCACACCTGCTCATTCATGAGCATCACCCGGACCACTTGCCAAATTACAGATCCCAAGGCTCTGTGTGCACCTGTGCCATCCAATATGGCGGCCACAGGCTCCATTACACACTTGAAGTGTGGCTACTCCCAGTTGAGTTCTGTTGTCTGAGAAAATGCACCCTGGATTTTGATGACTTAGTACAGACAAAAAATGCAAAATGTCTCATCATTATTTTTATATTGATTACATGTCAAAATGATATAATTTTAAATATATGGATTTAAATAAAAGATATTCAAATTAATTTCACTTATTTATACTTTTTTTTTTAATGTGGCTGCTAGAAAACTTGAAATTACATGTGTGGCTCCTGTTATACTTCTATCGGACAAGTCTGGTCCAGACATATTGAATCAGTCCCCATGGGTACAGTTAATGCCTATCAAGCATTCTTAGTGACTCTTGCGACCAAGACCATTGGGGCTGCCCAAATGTTTGGGCTGTTTTGTTCCATGCTGTATCGCCAGTGCTTAGACCAGTATCTGGCGTGGAGCTCCTTCTAAGTCTACGTTGAGTAAAAGAATGGATGAAGGGGCCACAATGCTCACGAAGCTACACGCTTCATTTCAACTTGCCCAGCAGGCAGGGCTGCTCCCTGCTGTTCTCGAGGCTGTAGAGAACAGGAGCATTGACCTACAAGGGAAAGCGAAACACACATCACGGGTCATCTAGCAACCATCCATTGCTTAGAAGAACGCAACACAACCCTCACTGGCATCTCTGCGCGCCAATGCGGCGATCGGGTCATCCTTTCAATAAGCGTCCTGAAACTGATTTGTACCTCTAAGACATATGATCACCATCGCGGGTTTTTTTTTTTTCAAGTGTTACTTGTTGGAAATACTGCCTCCTCTCCCCAAAATGAAGAGGAGAATGGGTTTTTTCTAAACTACCTAACCAGAGGATCTACCCACAGCTCTTTCCGGGGCTCACGGTTTCTATTTTTAATCACTGCTGTGTGCACCAAGAAAAAGCTTTGAAATAAGTTGTTTTGCAGAACAGTAAACCTTCTCTGGCTTCTGCATGTGACTGTGACAGGGCAGTACACTTTCCGCAAATCAGGAATAATAAAGAAACAATTGCATCTGAATCACCGGGCATTAACAACAACAACAACAACAACAACAACAACAAAACCTCATGACTTTCCTGATCCTCTGTGTCCTATACATTTCCCAGCAGGCAGTTCCGAGTAGGAAGCACCATTTCACAGCATCATTACCAAGTGATGGAGGGGATCTTCCGTGTGGGCAAACATTTAGTGAGACGGGAGGGTGACTCACAGACTATTCTGCCCATCGTTAGAATCAGTCCCCACCTGCCTCTGTGCAAGCCGAGACAAGCCATTGTCACACCACTGCAGAAAAATCCAATTGCAGCCTTGGTCCCCCAGCCCCTCTGGAATTGCTCACCTGCAGACTCAGCTTTAATTTGGAGAAAGAACACGGAACAGACGAAGCCGGTGTCCAGTTTTTAGTAAAATGGAAATTTGTCCCTTTGGTCACATGCCCCTAGCGCTCTGGGGACGGCCTGTTCCCAGGGCTCACCCCGAAGTGTCCGATTACACTGAGTGGGAGGCCGGAGAATCTGGACGGCTTAGTAAGGTCCCCCCAAGTGAGGCCTACGCCCAGGAAGCTTTGAACACGGAAAACGACCCGTCTAGAATCACGTCAGCCACGCTGTCTTGTTAACGCAAAGCGGAATTACATGCACGTACAAAGAAAAGTCTCGTGTTCTTTCCCTGTCCTGACACGGGGCCTTTCCCTCAGCAGGGACAGTGCTGCTGGGAGGACTATCTGTGTGGTGGCGGGCTCCAGCAGGCCAGCTCACCAAAGAGCCCCCTGCCCAGATTCCCTGATGTGGACCAAAGCTGTGCCACTTTCCTTTGGGCGTTCTGCTACTAACCATCGTCAGAATCAGATCGAGCCCGCCGTGCCCCTTGGACTCCGTGCTGCCCCCCGCCACCCCCGTTGAGCCTCCACTGATAACCATTTGGTGTCCTCGTCTAGCGCAGGCTAGCATCCCCGCATGACCCCGTGTCCCATTCCCCGACATGCTGGTGCTCACCACGGGTGAGGAATCTCAGCGACGGGAACTGCCCAGGAGAGCGTTCATCCTTGTGTGCTTTGTCTGAATCCAGAAGGTCAGGTGACCGGGGGAGGGGAGGGCAAAGGGCACTCGGGCGTGGGCTATAGAAACAGGGATTTGGCATTAGTACCCCTGGGTTACATAAACAACCACATAATTCATCAATCTGTCTCTGTTGCTCTCTCCGCACACGTGTATACGTTTTGTGTCTTCCTCGAGATCCTTCAGCAGGAGCTCCAACTTCGCCCTATTTTCAACCAAGCAATGCTTCTCCTCAGGTTGGTCTTTACAATCTGCCCCCCACCCCTGAGCTCCTGCGGACTGCCTCTCTCCGGGGGTCCTGCTCCCCTCTGAGAGGTCCCCTTAGAACAGACCCATTGTAAGACAACCCCAGGCACCTCTCATACAGGGACCGTTCAGAGGGTGGGAAGCCTGACTGCCAGTCATGGAGTCCCAGCCACATCATCCTGCCTTCGAGCCTCCCCTCCCCGCCCCCGGGGAGATACCAGATCTAGCCTGTGGGGCACATTGCCATGGACTCGTGAAGTCTCCTTGCAGTTTTCTTGGATAAAAAACCCATCCCCCATCATCGCGAGGGTGGTCCCGGGGCGGAGTGGAGGGGAAAAGCCCTGTGACTCTTACAGCCCCCCCAAGGGGATTTCGTCCTCACCCCCTTCCACCTCACCGTCTCTTAGGGCTGGAGACCAACAATTAGCTAACAACGATTAAGTTTAAGTTCATTCCTCAAGCACTTGCTAGGTGAGCTAGCTAGCTCCTCTCTTTAAAACGCACAGATGCTTTCTGTGTTCCCAGCCTTTGGGGCCTCAGCCAAAACTAACAAGAACCTCATGTTAATATCCTGTTTCTCGTACATAATCATAATTCAAGGTGATATTTATTCTAACGGAAACATGTATTTATTGCAATAGAGTTATCAGGGAATCTAGGAGCAAACGTAGGAGGGACTGTCTCCCCTTGTCTGGGACTAGGAAGGGGACCTTTGCAGGGGGAGTGACATCGGAGCTGAGTCTGAAGGTTGAACAGGAGAAACCCAGGCTCTGGGTGTCGATGGAGAGCTATTTCAGGTCTGACACAGCCAGATACATCCCTGCCTGTGACAGCACGTGTTTTTGAGAAGGATTCAGAAATGCTTTCTAGAGCCTGCCACACCGTGGCTGTCAGGTCGTGTGCGGGGAAGGAGAGGGGTGATGGGATTAATCGGGATGGATTTGAACAGATCGGAGAGAGAGAAGCGACAGCCCAGCACAGATGTGCTTCCCTGATACGTGGGATATGGGACTTTGAGACACAAAGACGGTCACATGTCGGCGTGTGTACTGCACGTGTGTGTTCATATATATACATGCCATGGGCTTAGAATCTATTTTTTTGGCCCCTCTATCCAAAACCAACTTGTTTCTGAAGTATAGAGAATCTTGGAAGAAGGAAGAAAACGTTGAGTACAAAGCCTAGTTAATTTCCATCTCACCGAAAGTGAATGTTGCACAAAGCTTCCTGAAGGTGCCAAAGGGGAGAAAATGTCCAATTAATTCTAGAGGGAGAGACACGCGGCGTACAAGACGTTCTGTGGAGTTGCGACAAGCTGTCCGCGGGCCCCGGGGAGATGAAACTCTCCCCCGTGCAGCAGCTCCTGGGAGGCAGGCCCGGCGCGGGCTCTCCCGGGGCCTGGAGACCCGGCCGATTCTGCCTTCAGGTGCTGAGCACCAGTGGCCTCTGCGAGTGTCGCCGAAGCCCAGAGGTGGGGCTCGGACAACGAACAGCACTTTGGAGCTGGGGGTCCAGGGGGGGTCTTAGAGACGAGTTCTCGCAGCTCGCTTTACAGACGAGGAAACCGAGCACAGGCGCGTTCTGCTGTCTTGCCCCAAATGCATCGTTCATTCCCAGCGACACAGAACCAGAGCTCAGGTCCGTGCCCTTCGGGAAGCAGGGACAAGGCTGAGGTCCCGGCTGCGTATGGCACAGGACATGCGTGTCCTCTGACAGCCCCCCCAAGGGGATTTCGTCCTCACCCCCGTGCAAGCCCCGCAGAAGAGAGAGTAAATGCACGCCGTTAGGTTAGGAACCTGCAAGGTCAAAGAGAACCACTGAAGGGATGATGCCAGACGTGAGAAGTCCACAGACTTCTAGAAGAGGCCGAGCAGACGCATAGGTGGTAAATAATAGATCAGGGCGGGAAAGGCTGAAGCCTCACCTCCTGCAGAGAAGGGAGGCAATAAAAAGCGAGGCGATTCGCACCACTGAGCTGTGAAAAGGCCTCAGGCACTGAACGCTCCGGGCTGCGCAGGAATCGGGGCCACGGCGGGGGCTGCGAAGAGGGGGTGGAGGCTCGTACGAGGACTACTTGGAAGCCCAGGGCCCTCTGTCCCTTCACAAACACAGGCCTCTTCACGCGCACGCCCCAAAGGCCCAGCGGACACACGCTTCTTTAGGAAGGGGACCCCAAGGAGCTGGGTGAAGGGACCGCAGACGTGGACGGGGAAGGGGGAAGGAGGGAGAGCCCCGGGCAGGATGCACTCCGACCAGTGCTGTGGGCCACTGGCTGCTGCCTGCCATCGGGCTTTCTGGGAAGGTCTGTCCGGTGGCTCTCGGGGCGCCCTGCCCTGGGGGGCTGGGGAGAGGCGAGCCTGGTACATCACCTCCATCTCCCTAAACCTGAGGGGTCCACTCACCAGCCCTCCGGGCTGCTGGTGGGGAAGTGCCCGCCGCGTTTCCCCTCCAAGGCACCCGGGAAGCTTGGGGCCAGAGTCACGGGTTGCTGGCCAGGGGCCGTCGAGGTGTAGCTGCGTGACACCTGGTCACACCAGCATGGAACCTGTCACCACAGCAGGGACCAGAAGAAAGGTGAATGGAGAGGATTTAAATGGCTATAAAATCTCTAACACAAGTACTGAGCTGGAGGCTTTGGGCCTGGGAGTTCCAGATGCAGTGGAGGGTTTTAGCAAGGGGCTGAAAATGAGCGTTCATTGAAAACCCAATCACTAAAAAGACATTTCCCCAGCCCACTTCTCTTGATTGGGTCTCTGGAAATCCATGGCCATATTCATACCCTCAGGCAGAAGGCAGAAGAATTTTCCCAAGAGAAACAGTCTAGGATAAGATAAAAGGCCCACGAATACTGGTATTTCCAGGTCCCAGCCCAAGAGCCCTAAAAGGAATCCCACCACTGAATGAGCTTCGACCACGCACGTGGACCTTCTGATCTTCCGTGCCCCTCGCTCTTTAGTAAGAAGGGGGGCAGAGTCTACCAGGAAATGGAGGCAGGCCCGTAAAAAAGAGACAGCTTTTGTTTTTAAATTTCTCTCTTATATGCATGGCCTCTCTTCTCTTCCAGTGCATTTTAGGGTCTGGCGGTGGCTGTTAACAGTAGCCTCAAGGCAGCATCAAGATTAAGAGTGCCCGAAGATGCCAGAATCAGATTAATGACAGCATGAAACTGGGAAGTCACTAGACGCTGCTGTCGCTCCGTTTCCTCATCAGCCACGTGAGGAATCGTAACGAACCCCACCTGCTCCTGGTGCCGCGGATCTCAGAAGAAAGAGCTCGCGTTGGTGGAGGGCACCGTTCACATCCAATGTACGACAGGCCCAACCGCACGAGGAAGCTCGATTCGGCAAAGCGACCCGGGAACATCGCAGGGCTCCGCACACCACCACCACGGTGACAGGACCTGAGACGCGCACGCCCTGCTTGCTTCTGGAGAAACCTTCTCCTCCCAGCTCCCGGTATGCCTAGCCTCACCTCGGGTCTGTGAGATGCTCCCCCCACACCCTTCACGGTGTATAGGTCAGCCACCGACGTCCCACGTTGTCCCTTGTCAGCCAGAAATGCACCCTACTGGGCTTCGTGTGCCTCTGAGCGCTCGCGCCCCACAGAGCCCAGATCTTTCCGCTGCACCTTCTAGAGCTCAAGGTCATCCGCATAATCTTCTATACCTCAACCTCCTGTACAGACGTCCCTTCTCTGTTGTCCTCCCGCCGCATCCTGGCTACCCATGGAAGATTCTGGGTCATGCTCTTCAGCTGGTCCTTTCAGACCTCGAGCTAGCAGGCAGGGATGTGAAGAAACTGCGTCCAGCTCCTCACTGCGGCTTCTAGACCATCATCCCTCCTTCCTTGTGAAACAAATCTCATTTTTTGAAGCCTTCGCCATTAGCTACTAGTCGTGACCGTCATCTATGAACCACTGGGCCAATCCCCTCTCTCCCGAAGACCGCTGTCCATCGTGTCTAAGGACACTCCTTCCCTCCATTTGTGCCCTGAATTCAGTCCCCTCCAGTTTACTAAAAGACGTCATGGTGGCAATTTTCCAACCTCTCTTGCATCTTTCCCTTTCTGTAGATTTCTTCCATGATCATACAAAGAGCCTCCCATCTTTAAAAACAGGAATAAAAGAAAAGAAACTCCCTTGACCTCACCGGATTCTTGCTTCTTCTTCACTTGTCCACTTCCCTTTATATCAAGACTCAGCCAAAGAGGCTCTGTGATCCCTGACTCCACATCTTGCCCCACTGTCATCTTCTGAAACTACTCAGGCTAGACTGTTCTCTCCACAATAACACCAAAACCACTTTCAGCAAGGTGAATCCCATGTTATTAATGGTCATTTCACCAGGATACTCCGCTCAGCCTTTGACACCAAAGGCCCTCTTTTTCCAGATGCATTTGCCTTCATCTGGTCTCTGGGAAGCCACACCCTCCTCCCATCACGCTGGCCACCCCTCCTCTCTGTCTCCGCGCTCACTTCCCCACCAGGGGACTCAGTAAACCTCTCCACCCTTCATTTACGCAAACCTGCTAGGCCATCTCATCCACTCTGGCTCTAACTTCTATCCACAGGCAGAGTCTGCCAAACATATATGTTCTGCCCCTGAGTTTTTCTCCCAGGAAGATGGCGTCTCGTTGGCATCTGTTTCGCATCTCAAACCTAAAAGTCTCGAAACATTAACTCCTGAATTTCCCTCCCAAATCGGCCGCTCCCACGATGTTCAACAAATCAATTAGTGGTTAAGTCTATTCTCTCATTTAATCAGGTGAAAACAACTCAATTCCTCTTTCTCTGTGAGAGTAACTCCAACATGCTATATCTATCATTTATCATCTATCGTCTATCTATCACCTATCTTCTATCCAGATCTAAGAAGCTCCTCAGGGAAAGTAGAAAACTCTATGTTTTTATTTATCAAATGTCTCTGAAAATCACTCCTCAATGAATCAGAAATTAGCTCGTGGTATAACTAATCTCAGCACAAATTTCCCACTGGTTTCAACAGACATTTGTGTGTCTGTAAGTCAGATGAGGGGAAATGCTCTAATCAAACAGCCGTGGAGCTGCCATCTGATCCAGGAATCCCATTCCTGGGTATTTCCAAAGGAACAGAAATCAGGATCTCAAAGAGCATTTGCACTCGCATGAGCATTGTGGCATTATTCGTGACAGCTAAGATATAGAAACAACCTAAATGCCCATTGATGGATGAATGAACAAAGAAAATGTGATATATATATATATAATGGAATATTATCTAGCCTTAAAAAGAAGGAATTCCTGCCTATGCTGACAACATAGACAGGCCCAGAGGACATTATATGAAATGACAGAGAAAGACAAATACCCTATGACCTCACTTATATGTGGAATCTAAAATAGTCAAACTTGTAGAAACAGAGAGGGGAATGGTGGCTGCCAGGGGCTGGGGTGGGGACGGGGAGGTGTTGGCCAAAGCGTGCAAAGTTGCAGTTATGTAAGATGAACATGTCTGGAGACCCACTAGACAGCATCGATCCTATAGCTAACAATAATGGATCCTATACTTAAAATTTGCTAAGAAGGTAGATCTTATGTAAAATGTTCTTATAATAATAATAATAATAATAATGGTAGAAGGAAACTTTAGGAGTTTCCTAGGGACATGTTTATGGCCTTGATGGTGGTGATGGTTTCACAGGTGAATACTTATCCCCAAACTCATTGAGTTGTATTCACTAAATATATACAGCTTTTTATGTGTCAATTACACCTAACTACTTAAAAAAAGAAGAGTTCCCAAGCAAAGGGCTTGGCTCAACAAATGCTTTATTACAAGGGCAGAAGAGGCCGAGTGGGCAAGTCCAGCTTCTTCCTTCCCTCCACCCGCTGCCAACTTCAGCAGCCTCTGTTGGGTTGACCAGTTGACGAAGACCATAGCACCCTTCTGGCTGGGGTTTTTTCTGGGCCATTCTGAAGTTCCAGAGTGTTTGGAGGAGCTATGGAAAGAGCCAGCACCAGAGTCCACTTGTCTGGGTCTCTGTCATTTGGGACCAATTTTAGGGTTAAAATAGGCAAAGTATGTGTTGCGGCCTCTTCTACATTGTACATTTAATAACTACTTCCCAAGCACACTGATGTGCTGTGCCGACCTTTGTGCGGCTGCAGGGATGGAGGCGGTGACCCTGCCCTCTCGGGGCTCGTGATCCAGAAGGGAGGCATTCGCACTTGTTTAAAAAAAAAAAAAAAAAACCCTCATATTTTATTCTCTTTATCCCCCTCTGCCCAAACCTACTTCTGCTGACTACCCTCTGACTACCAATATCCAAAGCCTTGTCTCCTCTGCCCACATCAAGCCGACCTTGGCTGCAACCAGGAATTAAAATTGCAGATTAAATGCCCTCGTTCTTAGGCAAAATGATTAGGAGTCCACTTTAAACTCCTACGGGTTTTGAATATAATAATGCTTTTTGTATTAAAATAAGAATCAGCATTTTACACTTTAAGAAACTTTATATATGTACGAAATTTTATTCATTGAGATGGTCTTAAAGCAAATAAGAGGCTTTTCTTCTTAAATCTATTTTTCTTCGAAGACAAATTCTTTCTCGTTGTAGTCCCATGCAACAGACAGCAGGACCCAACGTTCGTTCCAACACTCGCAAGGAGTTTCAAGAGCTGTTTTATGTTTCCCTTGCATTTCTTTTTTCCACATTAGAGCACCCCACACAGTTTCATAAATTGTATTTGCTAAGTGTACAAGGTATCAACAGAAGTTTTCTAACTGAGAGAGAGTTCAGAAGCAGGCACCACTGTGTTGGAGAAACAATCGGCTTTTCGATGTTATCATTTCCAGAATCTGAATTCTGAGAAGTGACGGGAATGTTACTATTTGGCGATGGTGTATCAGTAACTGCTAGAGTTTCATTTGAAAAATTACAACAACCAAAGAAAATTCCCTAAGAGCTCTACAAAAGACCAAAACTGTCTTTGAAAAAAAACAAATAGAGCCCAGAATTTTTGTTTTCTAAGACATTTTTTTGAATATAAAGGCATGGACCCATCCTCATCTAAAGTTCTTCTCACTCTCGGGGCACCTGGGCGATGTAGTCGGTTAAGCATCCTGACTCTTGGCTTCAGCTCTGGTCATGATCTCAGGGTCATAAGATCCAGCCCCACAGCGGGCTCTGCGCTCAACAGGGAGTCTGCTGGAGATTCTCTCTCCCCCTCCTGCCCCTCCCCCTGCATACTCTCTCCTTCTAAAATAAACAAACATTTAAAAAAGTTCTCATTTTCAGTAGCTCTCACGTATTCATCACTTGATCTAATACGTTTATCTTAAAAAGGCAATTGCCAGCGAATCACATTCCGGGTTTGGGGTGTATTTAAGGCAGGTGAATTCCTTGGGCTTGAATTCCCACCAGGTGAGGTTACTCACCTGTTCCTCCTCCAGGCTCCATCAACTCTACCGACAGATACTGGAGCCCAAACCTGGGGCTCGTCTTTGTCTTACAGCTTCACTCTCCCTCTCCCCCGCCATCACCAGGTCCCGTCGCTTCGGCCTCCACACAGGCGAATCTGGACCCGGTGAGCTTCTCCCCACCTTCACTACCCGCTCCCATCCGCGCTGGCCGCAGCCCTTCGCCTGAACGGAAGAGACAGGCTCTTCTCGGGTGCCCGCGGCAGCCGAAGTGCTCATCTGAAAGGATTTCTATAGCACTTCCTGTTCAAAACCTACAAGGGCTTACGTTCGCAAACAGGATATCACCCAGAATCTTATCAGGGGCCAGAGAGCCTGTGTGATCTGGGCCCCCAGCACCCCCTTCTCTCGGCTCGCTATGCTCTAGTGACGCCAGTCTTCTTTCAGTTCCGGCAAAGATCTTTTCTGAGCCAGGGCCTTTGCACGTGCTGCTGCCGCGGCCAGATATGGAGTCAGAGCAGCCTGTGCAAATTACAACTTCAACTGTCGAGTCGGAGAAGTATTTTTTGAGACCAAAAGAGTGAGCAGACCACCCTGTGATACTGTCTTATAGTATGTGCCCTTGAATATATTAAAGTCACACCAATTGTATAATTACAACTATTTTTAGTCTGCCTCCCCATTACATTATAAGCCCCGTGAAAACAGGCATATGTCTCTTATCCCATGCAGGATATCTCCTTTGCTTGGAGCCCCCCAAAATAAATAATCACCTACTCAATACATATTTGTTAAAGAATAAATTAATGTTATTTTCTCCTTCTAAAAGCTGGCCTTCCCCAGAATGTGTCATTTTTTCTTTTTAATGTAGATTTTTTTTTTTAATAGAAAAGACTGTTTCAGAGAAACAGAGAGCTCTTTCAACATTATTTGTTGCAAAAGAAATAAGTCTTGGTGTTTGAGCTGTTACCTGTTTTAGATTTCTCTCTGATCCACATGAAAGTTAATGTTAGCCTTCTGGACCTGCAGGGGGCTTCCCTTCTCTAGAAACAAACCCAAAACTTCCACTTGGGAAGCAACCATGTTGAGTTCAGAGCTGAGAAGACTCACCGTACATTTGCATCAGGACAGAGAAAGCGGGGAGCCGGGAGGCTGGGTGCGAGGGTGATGATCCTGCCTTACACTCCCCTGCAGCCCAGTGGGACTCTGTGTCTTGGCCAAGGCCAGCTGCAGGAGACACTGGCAGCTAGGTTCTGGGACAAAAACAAGAGGAAATTTCTTAATAGCCAGCTCCAGCAACTTCAAACTTACAGAAGAGTTATGTCTCAAGTATTCCTCTCCTTTAACTGGGCTTATTGCGGCGATCATTCTGCAATACACAACATCAAATCGTTATGTTGTACATCTGAAACTAATATAATGGTATAGATCAATGTAGAGGGAGAGGCAGCATGTAATGCACAAGAATAGAATTAGGGTCAAAGTCCCAAGGGCTACTGAGGTGGCACTGGGTGAGAAGGAAAGGTCACAGGAGGCTTCCTTTCCCAGAGGGTCGGGGCAGGGGGCAAAGACACACCAGACAGGCTCACGAGGTGGGCAAACAGCCTGTGTGCCTGGCATGATTGTTGAGGGGGATATCTAGGATTGACAGATATTTGACTGACAGTTCATGCATTTAATTTCTTTTTAACATTTTATTTATTTGTTTGACAGAGAGAGGGCACACAAGCAGAGGGAGTGGGAGAGGGAGAAGCAGGCTTCCTGCTGATCAAGGAGCCCAATGCTGGGCTCGATCCCAGGACCTCGGGATCCTGACCTGAGCCGAAGGCAGACGCTTAACAACTGAGCCACCCAGGCGCCCCCATTTAATTCCTGAACTGCCTAAACTGACCCATTTCTCCGCCTTCCATATAAGAAAGCCATTATCCATCTTAAGACAATTACGTGAAACCAACTTTTCTTTTCTTTCCTTACTGAAGCATATTTGACATCTAACACTGTAAGTATAAGGTTTACAATGTGTTGCTCTGACACATTTATACGTTGTAATACGACTGCCATCATAGGGATAGTGAGCACCTCTAGCCTGTCACCTGAGCATCATTTCTCTTTTGTGTTGGGAATGAGTGGCTCTCGTCTCTGAGCAGGGTTGACGCTTCCCGTGCGATACTGTCCAGATTCACCCCACTGTGCTTCAGATCTCTGGGACTTTTCCACCGGGTGCAGCTTTGTGCCACTGAGCATCTCTGCGATGCTCCCAGCCGCGCCCCTGGTGACCCCCTTTTACTCTCATTGCTTCAAGTGTGGCTTTTTTAGATGCACGTTTAGGCAACACCACGTGTGTCACAGTGCCTAGCACTTGCTTCTGCTGTTTGCCTCTGCCTTTTCTCTCTACTTTCCTAGCTCTCTTTGACTCCTTTTTTTCTTCCTTCCTTCCTTCCTTCCTTCTTTGTTTCTTCTTTTCCACTTCTCCCCATCTCTCACTTCTTTAGTTCTGGATCCGTCCATTCTGCCATCTCCTCTCTCGGCATCAGGCTCGGGGCCTCGACCACCTCGGAGGAGCCGGTCCAGCTCATTTCCTTCTCACGCTGGGCTGCAGATGCCACACTTCCACCCTCATTTCATCTGTGATGAATCAATCCAAAAATAAGTATTGAGTGTGAGTACGTGCCAAGCATCCTTGGGCACGGCGGGGCAGAGGATTTTGTTCCCAGGATGTCAGAGAGCTGACCAAATTAGCAAAATTCTAGGGTCAGTGTAGGCTATGATGTGGACCTGAGCGATCTAGGAGCTCCGTGGCTTTACTGGAAGTGTTTCCCTTCTCCCCGCCTGCATTTTCCCATCCACAAAATGGGCATTATAAAAGGGCCGGCAGTGGAAGGGGGCAGCAGAAGCCACACAGGATAATTTACAGGAAACCTTCACTACGGAGGGAGCTGCATAACACGAAGATGTGCAGAGATCTCGTCACCTCCTCAAATTCGTGCTGAATGAGCGCGATGACAATTCCGATCGGCCTGGCGTCTGTGGAACACGTGATGGGTTTTCAACTCACCCGGCATTTCAAGGCTGACTCCCAGAGCCACGACGTTGGCTCCCACCTGCCCGCCATCCCCGGCCCCACACCTCCTGCTGGCATCTGAGTGAGAAAGGCATGGGTTGTACATGCCAAGGAGGCAGCAAGAGGGTCTCGGGACGCCAGCCCCCAAGTCGGTCTGCCTAGTTTAAAGCCATGGGGGCCGGGGAGGGTAATCGTCCCCTGGGCTGCAGTTTGCAGAGCTGTGATTTTAACTGGCATTGACGTTTATGGAGGCCGGTGGAAACGTTCCCCCCACCCCACGCCCCAAGCAGGCCGACCGAGGATACCGCTCACGCACCACACACGGATGGCTACGCCTCATGAGGATTTCGCTGAGAATCATGTCTTTTGGAGACAGGCTCTTCAGGAGAGATTACTCTTTTTCATTGTTTTGCCTGGAAATAGGAAATTCCCTTCCTGCAGTGATGCAAAGCAGTCTTTTGAGCCTCTTCCAGAAGCACACAGATGCTTGCACAGCGTCCCTCCTCCAGATCCCTGAAGCCGGGCTCCGATTGCAAAATTAATGAGTCACCGGATCCCGGCCGCAAGGGGATATTAATGGTGAGGATGATCTGAACAATCTCTACCTTTTTAAAATGCTTTCTGCTCGGCTCTTACTTTGTTCTCGAGCAAATGTGAGAAGCGAGCCCTGACACCACTGTTCTTTATGTCACCTATGAGGACTTGGTGGCCCAGAGACGCTGATGTCACGGAGCCCGCACTGCGAGAAAAAGCAAACCAGCACGCTGGACTCCCGGGTTCTGGTCGTGTTTTCTTTCTGCCCTCTGAGCCCGTTGCTTCCCTCCCCTCGTTACAGAATTGCCGCTCTTCTCTCTGTATTCAGGGAAGAACCACCCTCTCCAAACTTTGGTTGTGACATTTCTCTGATTTTTTTCCCTTTCTAATCTAGTCCTAAAAGTACGCAATGGTCCTCCCCACATCTTCACTGCTCCTACTCCCTCTTGATCCAGCGTGTATCCAGCCTCATTACCGCACTGTCCCTCCTGAAAATAATCTTCGAGACTCTACGATCTATAAAACAAAACCGAACTCTTTGCTCCACACGAGAGGCCCCTTCCTACTTCTGTCAGCTCGTCTCCAGGAAGAGCCTTCCGTCCGAGCGGCTCCCGGACCTGCTGCTCTAGGAGATGCCCCGGGCACGGGCCCGAGAGCCGGCCCCGGCCCCCTTCCCAGGGACACCCCCAAAGCCCAGGTGAGTCTTGCTTGTCCGCTAGACCTTCTCCGGCCGCCCCAGCCAGCAGTAGTCTCTCCCCCTCCAGCCTGCCTACCTCTCACCTGCCACGAGGCAAATTCCGCCTTATGTCCCACGGGCGTTATTTTGTTGTCAGCTCTCCCCCCTGAACTCCAGAAACTCGAGGCTTCAAACACGTGCTACTCTCGTCTGTACACAATACGGTGTGCCCCTGTGGGCTTCTCGAGCTAAAGGAGAGTTCCAGAGCAGGTGGGACAGGAGAGGCAAAGGGATACAGAAACACAGCCAAGAATTTGCAGTGAGATCCCCCCAATAGCCACAGCATTGGTACTTAGAAGGCTTCCGTCATGGACGTAGATAATTCAGTCTCCCAACGAACTGGGTTTTTGACACGAGGAAAGGGAAAGCCGGGGAGCACCCTGGAACTTCAGGGTAAGAGAACAAGTTCCCTGTGGCCCCTCCAGGGGCATCTTCCAGAGGCGCACAGCGTGGCTACCAGCTGGCAGAGTCTTCTCAACAAGTCAAATGGTCAAGGCCATGTCCAATATCACCTACCCGTGCTGTTTAGGTAAACTGAACATCACCTGTGGCATTTGGTTGGCAACCTGAAACGGCTCGATTACACTTTCAACTAGACCGGAACCATTTAGGAAAGACTAACATTTACACCAGGCAGGGGATGTTGGCTAGAGGCGGGTCTGGAGACTTCCGAATACATCATCGTTACCAACAGCTAACCTTTGCAGGCTGTTTACCACGCACCTGGTATTGTGTGGCCACTAAGTGTGAAACCTCACCGCTATCCTCGGAGTTAGTATGACTCCCATTTTACAGATGAAGAAACATACCATCTCTCTTTCTCCCACACTGGCTAGTAAATGCCCGCACTCCACATTTCTATGCTATCCTGCTCCTTGCAAAAGGATTTCATGTTGCCGCAGAACACCGTTTGTAAGGCATTGCTTTAGTGGCGAGGAATTTGGAGTTGGAGAGGGTCTTTGCTGTCTAGAATCCAAATATTCTTAAAGAACAAAGCAGCATCTGAATTCTAAGCCCGACTCAGGCATTAATCAAGAGCGTCTCAGGAAGTCCTCTAGTACGCTGGACAAAAGGCGAGCGCGGCCGTCACTAAGACAGTTACGGCCTGAATGTCCAGCGTGTTCTAGCTCCAGACACAGCACCGGGGGAAATCCACGCAGCATGAGACATCGGCCTTGCTCTCGAGAGGCTTAGAATATAGACACGGAAGCAAAATTCACATGTGAAATGATCACAGAAAGCTTAAGTGGCAATGGCAGGAGCTCAGAGCTCCTGCAGAGCTCGGAGAGGCTCACCCTGGAGCAGAACTGGGGGGACTTGAAGGGGGGGTCGGAGTGGTGGCAACAAGAGAAGGATGCCTTCCCAGCACCATGAAGGGCTGGGGAGAATGCTGGACACGGCATCTGAGGGGCGATGGGGACACGGTGTCGCAGCCCTGGGCCGGTCACAGGAGAAGAGGAGCAGGGTGGGGGGTGGGGAGTGGCACCCTGAAAGGGGGGGCTCCTGACGCCCCCGCCAGCCTGGGCACACCGTCCCTCCCAGGGCTTCTGACCTTTCCTTGCCTTGTGCCTCGAAGCCTCCGACCAACCAAGGACCGGGGTTCCTTCTTAATTTGCGGGTTACTTCTGTGTGACTCATACTGTTTAGTTCTCAGTCACAACTGAGACCAAGAAAACCACTAAGCCCAGGACCTCCTGGGGCTCATCAGCAGCCCGTGACCCCAGCTTTAAAAGAAGGCAAGGAGTCTCTGCCCTGCTGCGTCCTCCACTTTTTCTCCATGGTCTTCATCACTTTCCTTCCCTCATTTCTTGTCCCTCTGTCCGCTGACCACCCTCCTACTCATCCACAGGTTTTCTTCTATTGTCACGAAATGGTAAAACCTAAGGGACTCCCCCACTGATCAGCATATCTATGACCTCTTAACATGTTTCCTGGCCCTCCCCCCCCCGCCCCCGGGGAGGACCCTCCCCACTTCCGAGACTCCAAGCACCCGAGGTTCAGTGCCTCTCCCCAGCCTGCAGTGGGGAAGCGGCTGTGGAGCGGGGACCCCCCCACACCCCCTCCCTGGGCACTGTGCAGGGAGGACTGGGCTGGAGACATCTGTCACCACTGTCCGGGGTCCCCATAGTGACCTGGCGGTGAGCCTTCTCCGTGCTTCCTGGGGATGGAAACAGCAATACTAATACGAAGGCGGACCTTCCCGCCGTCTCATTTCCATCCTGCCTTCTGGAAGGAGGAGCCAATGTTAAAATTCCTTCCCTACTTAACGCTCAGCATCAGGCTGGGGCACCCCGGACACGGCCGCCTGCAGGTCCCACCGAGAAGCCATTCTTCCAGGTGGTCCCTGTAGGAGCCCAGAGAACGGCGCCCAGGTGTCTCCCAGGAAGCCTGCGTGTCTTCCCAATCGGGCATTTGCCGAAGGAGAATCTCCCCACGAGAGACGAAGGAGGTTAAACAGGGTTGCACTCTGCCCCACGACGGCTCTCGGGGGCACGAGTCTCCACCGAGCCAGGGGGGTCCCAGAGTTCTTCCCCTGGGTAACAAGGACCTTCCCTCTCTGGTGACCCTTTCTTTCCATGAGCCTTTCTCTGTCCCTGTTGCGCTGGGTCTCTTGTCCCCGGATGACCTGACTTCTGCACGACCTGTGGTCCTGGAGACAAGAAGTGCTTTCGCTCCATTACTGTGTTGAGTTTCCCTCCGCAGCCCCTGCTCCATCCTCCAGTGTTCCCTCCATGGCCCGTTGTGCCCAGCTCTGGGCTGGGCCCTGAAACCATTTACACCATTCAGAAAAACTGGGCCTTGAAACCGGAGGGATCCTAGCAGTCACCTAATCCAAGCCCCCGCTTACAGCCAGGAGCCCGATGTCCGGTCTGCTGGCCTTATTTGCTCAAGTTCACACGGGCTTCTCATGATGAAGCTGAGAAAAGGCTTGAGCTCCCCATAAGTCTCTGACTGCGACTGCGAAACCAGGCAAGGAAATTTATTAGCAAAGGTCTGAGAAACGAGGTCATGAAGCCTATGAACCTGGCATCGCTGGCGGAGATTTCCGTCGGCTGAATTCTTCAGGGTCTCTGGTTTTCACTGGGTTCTGGACAGGGGGACCTGGAGGATGACTGCCCACCGATCCCAAGATTTCTGTTCACTGACAGAAATCCCTCATGGGAGGCACGGTCTCTCTCCAGGGTGTGTTGAGTGGCATGGAGATTGCAGGGAGGGTAAATATCTTACACCCCTCTAGGGGAAAGGCAAAGACGAGCTGCCCTCCGCCCCAGAGAGCAGCGGGAAGTGTCGACAGCAGCTTGTCCTGTTCTCCACATTGGACAAGAGGGAAAAGATGAGCTGTGTTTCGAGCGCCAAAGCTTCTCTAATCTGTCTGCCTCCGCCTGCATTACTAACCCAGGACGCAGGACAGAGCCCCAGGGCCTGCTCTAAAATTCTCCAACAGCGGCGTTCACAGTAAGCACCGAGGATGGGAATACAGAGGGGAAACGGTCCCTCAAAGGTCAGAATGAGGTTAAACCAAACCCCCAACAAATAACAAAGCGGGATCGCCGGGCGAATCAGTGACAAACTGATAATATTAATTGAATGTGAAAATTTTCGGCCTTAGGATACATTGTGGCCCAGATGACTGCCTGAGTTCTCAGATCCGGGAACGGGGTGCTTCCAGAAGGTAAGAGAGAGAGCACACCGCCCACTGGGGATGCAGAACAAGATGGTGGTGAGCTCACTAAACGTGGATCCCCCACAGGTCAATGTGGGAAGGTCTCATCACTGGAAAGAACCTCAGGGTTTTTCCCAGCTCAATTTGCAGTTAAAAAATGGACTGCAGTGTTGGCTTTTAGTGACTGTTGGTTATTTTCTAAATACTAACAAGTCATTAATTTGGACGTTCTCTTTGTGTTTCCTAATACTCTTTCTTTTAATCCTGTTTTATTGGCGTGGCCACCATGCTATGGAACGGGGCACACATCGTGTGGGCGTGGCGGTGGGTGGGGTGCAGACGTGTTCATGGCCTTGCCCCCAGGAGCTTACAGTAAACAGGGAACATAACACACTTTGATATTCTTGAAGAGCTTATCATTTCCGAATGACTTTTGTTTGTTGAAAGCCCCTCCCTCTACATAAATAACCCAAACAAGCTGGAAGTCAGGAGAAATTATAAACATGTTTTCCCATGTCAACTCACTGCTAACACTCCCAAGGTCATCCGGCTTGGATCCTGGTCATCTGGCCAGAATCCTACAGGATCTAGGAGTGGAGAAGGTCCTTTTCTATAGAAACGTCATCATGGGTTTTGAGACAGGTCATGTGTTTGCATCATAGTTCCTTCTGAGACGAAATAGGGGACATGCAGGGAGAGGCTGGATAAGAAAGCAAGGAACCTAGTTTTTTGGGGAAAAGAAAGTAATGACCAGAAAAACACAACAAAGGAATTTCCAAGATGCACTATGCATGAGAAGGAACAAAGAACAACACACACACACCCCAGAGACAAAATGAGAGCTTTTATAAGAAGCATTGTCAAATAGGGTAAGAGTGAGATATAGCAAGGCACAAAGAAAAGCAGGACAAAGGAGCAAAAACAAATATTATAAAATGCGGTGCAAAAGGAAATGATCAATGCTTAGAGATTACAATTTAAAAAAAAACTTGGCAGAGACAGAAAGATGAAAACAATTGAGTTAGAAAAAGAATCTTTGTAGATTTTAAAATAAAAGGAAAGTCCCACAGGTTAGGAATTCTGCAACTGCTTTGGGGTATAGGGTTAAACAAAGAAATATATCGTAGGTAAATGAGAACTAAGGGTCTCATCGTCAGAGAAAGAACTTACAAGTAAGAAAAGGGAGAAGGCTAGAAAAATTCTGTGGTGCTGGATTAGAGTTGAAGGTATCAATGTGGACTTACAATTTTTTTTTATATGTTATGTTAGTCACCATGCAGTACATCATTAGTTTTTGATGTCGTGTTCCATGATTCATTGTTTGCGTGTACCGAAAAATAGATGGGGCATACAGGTGTGTGCATGCGTGTGTAATGTGAATATGTATGCTCTCAGCTATATCCGCTGAGGGCAGCTGGAAGCAGCAATGACGACCCAGTATCAATGAGCACAATTATCACTCATGACTTGGCTTCTAAATACTATTCTCAAAAAAAAAACAAAAACAAAAAAAATACCCACAACAAAAACGGAACCGAGGCTCTTTAGTTGAAGTTGTCGGTTCCAGGACTGAAACAAAATTCAAGATGACCCTGGAGCATGTCACAGACCTAGAAAATGAGGAAGCAATGAACAAAAAAAGCACAGACTAAATGGGGACAGAAACCAGCCTGAATGAGCTCACAAAGGCCCAAAGTCAGAACAACTTGAACACATAAATAAGTAAAATAAATAACAACAGTATTGGATTATAACTCAAAGAATAAAATGAACATCTGTTGAGTTCACACTGATAGAAATAAATAACCGAATAAACAAAGGGATGAATGGAGTGGTAATTCCTCCTTACGGCAGAATTCTAATTAATAAATACAGAAAGGAAGAAATGAAGTGAAAGTCACCAGTAGAACAACAGCAACATTGGTAAAGGCAAGATCCACTGGTAAAGGCTAAAATTGATGTGTGAAAGTTTAAGCAGAAACAGGGGAGCTAGAGAATCCCAAGGTATTTTCCCCAAAATATTTAGCATAAAAGATTAACTTCAGAGCCGAGAATCATGGCGGATGCCACTTTGGCCAAGAGACCGAGGCTGACATCACCAGGAACACACGCTGAGAGGCTGTACCTTCTGAGATGGTGCCCTGAGAAGGACATGTCCCCTCGGTGCTATCCTTCCTACTCAGGCACAGTCTCAATCTGATCATGAGAAACAAGAGGAAAATGCAAATACCTCACCAGTATTCTTCAAAAGTACCAAGGGCATGGAAGTCAAGGGAAGACCAAGGAGCCGTCACAGACCATAAGGAGACCAAACAAAGGACATGTGAAAAAAAACAGGTGAAACCCAAGTCAGTTCTGTCGTCCCCTCGATGGCGTCCTATGAAGGTTCATTTCTTAGTTTTGAGAACTGCTCTACGGTTATCTAAGATGTTGACCGGAGGGGAAGCTGGACAAAGAGCATACGGAAACTCTGTACTGTTTTTGGAACTCTTCTGTCCGTCTAAAGTTATTTCAGAATAAAAAGCTTAAAAGACAAGAAAGCCCCACTGATAAAAATAATAAAAATGGCGATCATAAATTAATGGCATCAGCCCATACTCCCTGGACTCCTTAACACTCCTGGAAGAAACCACCTGTCCAAACAAATGTCTTTATGACCGAAAGTGAGGAAGGCCCTGTTTTATTGGCTGACAGCTTCCTGTGCTTCGCTGAGCATCCCTGTGGGGGGGCCAGCTCTCAGCTTCTCCTCTCTGAGGCTCTTGCCCCTCCTCCATCCGCACCCCTGGCTCCGTGTAGGGTGAATGAGAACTCGGGCCAAATCCTTCCTCTTCAGTTATTTCCCGAAAGGCAAGAAGCAGAACACGATCCAGTCTGAGGGGCTTCCCCGCATCCCAACGATAGCATTGCTGAGGCGAGGCAGCGTTCTGAGGAGAAACCTCTACCTCGGTCTGTGGTGGGCTCCGCCAGCAGATGGCGAGGGACCTGGTTGGACCCTGAGACGGTGCAGGAAGATGGAGGACGGTGTTCTCCCTCAAGCCAGGACGCCAGCAAGGAGATGGCTGTTCCGTGCCGTTGGCCAACTGCCCGAGTCTGCCTCCGGGCTGAGCAACAGTATTCTGTTCACAGGGTTCTCCCTCCCAGAGAACTAAAGCCCCACTCATCAGGGCCTTCTGGAGAGATGGACAAGTGAAGGGGCGCATTCTGTTCTTCTCCCTTTGCGCCTTTGTTTCCTGCTGCGGAGCCACAGAGGACATTGACGAGGAACAGAAGACAAGGAGCAAGGACGCTTTCCAGTGTGTGCATTCCCGAGCATCTGAGAATGCGACCCTTGCTTTACATGCTATTGCCTACGGGATCCTTCAAAGGACTTTCGATCTGCCTCCTGATTACAGCCTCACGGTAACCTTCTTCCAGGTGAGGAAATTGCCAAGCACGTCCGTAACATACAACTTGCCGATGGTCTGCTACGTGCTAAACCTTGTGGCGGGGACTGGGGACACGCACACCAGTGAAGAGATCAGCCGTGGCCTCTGCCACTCTGATTACCCGTGGGGGAGGCAGACAGTGACGTCTTCCCCACACCCCTTGGCTGACTCCCATTTTCCTTCATAAGGCGGAAGGAAGCTGAGCCTGACTTGCACTCTGTGGTCAGGACAGACATTTCAGAGCGTGCGAGGACACTGCAGGGACAGGAAGGATGATGGGGATTGGCCTGCCTCAGAGAAGGAAGGGTCCAGGAACAGGGGGCCTTGGGAGAGGCCAAAACAAAACCCATGACGCTGGGATGGAACAAACAAGCGAGTGGGTCACATGAGAGGAAGTGAGAAATGACAGAAGCCAAGCCGTGTAGGGCCTCCAGGGCCGCATTAAAGATTGGGGTTTAAAAAAAAAAAAAAAAAAAAGATTGGGGTTTTAGCACAGGCGTGATGGAAAGCTATGGAAAGGTAGCTTGATGCAGACGGAACACCCACACGTCATTCCTGCACCGGGTTTCCGGGCAAGGCAGCCAGGGACTGGGGTGAGAACCAGAGTCTCCTGACCGTCGGCCCGTGTTCTTGGCAGATTACCTCCCTGCTGATGCGTTCAAGAGTCTACAAAACTCCAGGCAAAACCTCTAACTATGCATGTTGGATTGACCTGTATTTATTTTACTCTACCCCAAAGTGTCAGTAAAGGAATAAAACTTTAATAAAGCCACAGATAAAAACCACAATAAGATATCACCTTACACCAGTCAGAATGGCAAAAATTAACAAAATGGGAAACAAGTGTTGACGAGGATGTGGAGAAAGGGGAACCCTCTCACACTGTTGGTGGGAATGCAAATTGGTGCAGCCACTCTGGAAGACAGTGTGGAGTTTCCTCAGGATGTTAAGAATAGAGCTACCCTACAACCCAGCAATTACACTAGTAGGTATTTACCCCAAAGACACAGGTGTAGTGAAAAGAATAGGCACATGCACCCCAATGTTCATAGCAGCAATGTCCACAATAGCCAAACTGTGGAAGGAGCCGAGATGCCCTTCAACAGACGAATGGATAAAGAAGATGTGTTCCATATATACAATGGACTATTACTCAGCCATCAGAAAGGATGAATGCCCACCGTTTGCAACGACATGGATGGAACTACAGGGGATTATGCTAAGTGAAGTAAGTCAAGCAGAGAAAAACAATTATATGGTCTCACTCATATATGGAACATAAGCAATAGCACAGAGGACCACAGGCGAAGGGAGGGAAATCTGAAGGGGGAACGATCAGAGAGGGAGAAGAACCGTGAGAGACTATGGACCCCGGGAAACCATCTGGGGGCTGCAGAGGGGACGGGGTAACCGGGTGATGGGTATTAAGGAAGGCATGTGTTGTGATGAGCACTGAGTGTTACACGTAACTAATGAATCACTGAACACTACATCAAAAACTGATGATGTACTACACGGTGGCTAACTGAACATAATTTTTAAAAATCCACAGATTACAGAGAATAGAGGAGAAAACAGTACAAAATAATAAATAACAAAATAAGAAAATTGTGGATAATGAAAAGCAGACAGAAGAACGGAGGCACAGGAAACCCAAGCGTCCACACAGAGGAATGCTAAGGGGACCGTCGACAAGAAGCAGGTCGGTTTCTGCATGGAATCCTGAAGCCGCTCAGAAGTGGGGGGCAGAGGTGTCAGGCTAAACAAGGCGGGGCCGCGGAGGAGTCACAGTACAAGGAGAGTTCAATCTCAGCATGCCTTTCCTCTAATACGCGGGACGCGGAAGAGTGATTTTGGGGGGAAACTGCACCAGAGTCTCCGGGAACAGCAAACACCCTCGATGGGGGTGATGGGGACCGCCACCTGCTTCTGAGTGCTGGTCATGACACTCGGCCCCCTCCCCAGTGGGAGAGTAGAAAACAGCCTGAAATAAGACCACGGATTTAACTTTGGAGGAAGGAGATGATCCCAAAAGGAGATCGCTTGATTAATACTCTATCGTTAAAATTTTTCCAGTTAAAAGAAAAAATCCCTGTGGTGGGCAGAATAATTATCCCAGAGGTGTTGGGTTCTAACGCCTAGAGCCCTGTGGCCATGTTGTCTCATGTGCCACACGTGTGATTAAGTTAAGGCTCTGGAGATGGGAGAGTAGCCAGGTGGGCCCAACGTAATCACCGGGGTCCTAAAAAGCAGAGAATCATTCCCAGTTGTGGTCCAAGAGATGCAACCCTGGAGCTGTGAGGGTCAAGGAAGGCACCACGAGCCAAGGAATGTGGGTGCCTCTAGAAGCCGGAAAGGGCAAGGAAAGCAACTCCACCCTGGGCCCCTGGGAGGAACCAGCATTGCGGACACCCGTGTGGGACTCTGGGCTGCAGGACTGTAAGATAGTAAATCTGTGCTGGTTTAAGCCACTGAATCTCTGATAACTTGTTACAGCAGTAACAGTAAATAGAAATTATTTAAAAAAGAACAGTAATTACTATTACCGTAGTAAAAAAAAAAAATCACCAAGACATGGCAAATAGTATGGAAGTCACTTTTTTGGGGTAACTAGTTTTAACTTGGTATTTCGTGCACTATTTGCAATCGTATCAAAGATGATAGGAAATGCTATGGAAGGAATGTCTCCTCACTGCTGGTAGCGTGCCTCCCTCGCCTTGACTCTTCAGCCTGTGCCCCTCATCAACAAGACATCTCCTAGCTCTTCGACACCGAGGAGTCGTGATGATCTCTTAGCAAATGTGACAAGCGTCTTACATCCGCGGGATAAGCATTCAATAGATTTGTGTTAATTATCTATTACCGCCTAACAAACTACCCCAAAACTCAGACTTAAAGCAATAAACGCCTATTATCCCACAGTTCGGCAGGGGTTTATAGCACAAGGACCATCAAGAGTTCCTGTCAGATGAATCATGGGAAGGCTTTTCCAAGATGGCTCCCTCACATCCCTGTTGAGACGGTGCTGACTGCTGGTGGGAGGCCAGTTCCTCACCATGGGGACCTCTCCACAGGAGGACTCTAAGTGTCCTCGCAAAGTTGTGGCTGGTTTTCCCCAGAGCAGTGATCCAAGAGAGAGCAAAAAAGAAGCCACAATGCCTCCTATGACCCAGACTTGGAAATCCAGGCCCACCACTTCCACAATACCCTCTTGGTTGTAGGTCATCCCTACTCAATATGGGAGGCGGGGGCTGGACACCAGGAGATGAGAATTGTTTGGATCATGTTGGAAGCAAGTACTCTAATTGTAGAAAAAGAAAAGAATGACAAAGCTAGGTTTTAAGTGGTTTGTGAGTTGCCCACACTGTATTTCATGTCGACTTGTCCTGAAGCCTTCGTTATCAACCCACTAAGCCAATCTTATGCTCCATCCTCCTCACCCCCAATCCTTGCCTTCTGCTTGTGGTCAGACATTACAATCCACCAGCGGAGAGCTGATCTTACTGACACGTGGGGAGAAGCATTGGGAGGCAGTGTTGATGAATGACTGGAGTCACTCTAAGTCAATTTCTCTAACCTCCAAATTTCTTCTCATACTCAGGGTGATGGGACCACCCCAGCAGACTTTTTGAGAGACAAGAGAACTTGTACATGATTCACCCAAAGCAGACTTCAGCTGACAAGTCGAAGGCCTCCCACAAATTTGATTTGGTGCGTCACTTTGATTCTATTGCTGAGTTCACTCATCTGTTGAACAAGAGTGGAACAGATCAGTGGTTCCTGAATTTGACTGATTATCTCATTCTTCTGTGTTAAAATCAGGTTTCCAAGTCCCATCCATGAACATCATGATTCGGTGGGTATTTGATGATGTCCCAGCATCTACATCTTATATAAACTACTTTAGATGGTCTGGTGGTTTAGGGATCATTAAGCTAGCTCATATTTTCTCGACTGGAGATGGCAGACCCTTTTACTTTGGGGAGAGGAAAATGGTGAGGGTCTTTATTTTTCCTTGAGAAGAGTTTTTACAGTATTGAGAATGGACTAAAGGACCATGGTCTCTTCTAGCTATAAAGAGCTAACACTTTATGCTTCTAGGTAGAAAAAGTTTGTGCACGGAGGTACAAAATCTTATACACTAGATTTGGTCTAGTACTGATTTATCTAGAGGTCTGTGGTTACAACCACTTTCTTCTAGGGCAGTAGTTCTTGAACTCTAGTGTCAAAAGAATCACCGAGCCTAGAATCATCTTCCTGGACCAGGATTTCCAAAATTTCCCTTATCGGAGTCACCTGGTGGTGCTTATTAAATGTAATACATAGAAACTAGTTGTCTTCCCTGGTTCTACTTTGGAATATCTAGGGCATTTTGTGAACAAGGGTTCCAAGCAAGTCTGGGAGAGTCTGTTCCTAGAAGCTGTAAGTGAGGGTAGCTAGAGATAATGTACCCCCATCTTGTCCTTGGGCACATGAGGTGACAGAGGTCACCCACCTGGCTATGGTTACACAGCTGGCTGGCTAAAGTTCCACCTAAATGGCATATTGCCTTTTTTTTTTTTTTTTTTTTTTGAGAGAGAGGTGGGGGAGGGTGGCAGGTGGCGGAGAGGGGTAGTGGGAGAGGGAGAGAGAGAATCCTAAGCAGACTCCCTGCTCAGTGCAGAGCCTGACTTGGGCTCGATCTCATGACCCTGAGATCATGACCTGAGCTGAAACCAAGAGTCAGTTACCTAACTGACTGAGCCACCCAGGCACCCCCAGACTGCATATTTTCTTAAAGGTTTTTTGAATATTAGGTCTTTAGAAGCAATGTGGGCCTGACACATCTGGTTGGTCTCACTGGAGACAAATTAAAGCAATAAGATAATGCAAGTCAGGAAGAGAAAACCAATTAGCAAGTTCATTTTATGCCCTGTCAAAATTAAAAAAAAAAAAAAAAAAAGGAAGGAAAAAGAAAGCTAATAAAGGCCCTAAAAAAATTGTTATTTAACCCTATGAACCAGATATTTCCTGGAGTCCAAGAACTGAGAGTTCCAGTGGTAATTAGGGGAAGACAAATAAGCTATTCAAATTATAAACAGGAAACATGCTTTCTAACCACCGGCTACTTTGCCCATATTATTTCAAGGGTGACCAATTCCAGTAATAATCACAGGAATACCTCATTTGGTGGAGATCCCATTCAGATTGTAAATTACGGTTTCCTGACAACAGAAACAGGCACTCGCTACGCAGCTCCATGGAGACCATCACCACAGAGCAAGGAGAGAGTGAAAGTGTTGATGATTATGAATCCAGCTCAGTCCAGAAATTGGCCACCTTGATTCCAGACCCCTCGGGGAGTGAACACGGGAGCCCTCGCCCAGCCCCAGGTGGGTGACAAGCTCCTGGACTCTGTGTCGGCATTGACCTCCACCAGTCTGATGGAAGGACCCTTGACAGGTACTTCTAATCCAGAGACCTAGGAGGACCCTGTAAGTCTAGAGGACAGTCCAGGGTCCCTAGGAGAGGGTAGAAAAACACACTGTCTTAGAGTCTCGCCCCTGGTTTCTGCTGGAGGCTGTGGGGGCTCAGCTCGGCTGTATTTCTGCTCCTTGTGCTGCAGAGAGAGCTTCTAAGAAGGGAGGACTCCACCCCCTTCCCACCGTCCTGCCTTCTCTCCATCCCCTCCCGCCTGCCTCCCCAGGGAAGAAAGAGTGCCCAGTGCGACTGGCCAGCACTTGACAGTTTTTGGACCGTACTTTTAAAATAGGTGATGTCATCGTATTCTAAGCTTGGGCACAGAATATGCTCCCTTGCAGTCTCCTCCTTTCTTTCCCACTGACCACCCCAGGCAGGGAGCACTCTCCCCTGACTCCCTCCAGGGGGTGAGGAAGGAGATACCTGCTCTGACGAGCCTCCACCCTGTTTTCGCTCTTTCTGCCTGTCTTCTAATGAGCCCGAGGGTCCTAACTTCTTGTCCATGTAGCCGACTGAGAAAACAGACTTGGAATCCACTAACCTCAATTCGGTATGACCAATTATTGTAAGCCTACGTCGGGTCATTGCAAGGTTCTTGGTCGATAGTTCAGTTCCTACCTAATTTATAAAATGTAGGTGAATCCACCACTGCTCCGAGCCCTGCAGGGCAAAAAAAAAGCAAGACATACCAGGAATCCTCAGTAAGCAGCGTCCAAGGGCTGTGGCCTCTAGAGCCAAACCCCCTCGGTCTGAATCCTGATGTTGTTCCTTCCAGGTTGTGTGACCTTGAACACACATTCGCCTTGCCCAGCCTGGTCCTCATCTGTATATGAGGCCAAATAATGGTTGCCAACTCAAAAGATTATTGTGACGATTAAGTGAGTTAATACATGTAAAGCATGATGTTTAAAGTGCCTGGAACATAGTCGAGAATAATTGTTTTGGTATTGTTCCATTATTATTAATATCAAGATAACAAGTTATCACTTTAAAGAATCAATGTTCGAGTTGAAAAATGCACGGCCTCGCTGGAATTATAACGGCATAAAGCAGATATGTGGGATTTGGTTGACATTTCGCTCAATGTTCATCAACAACCACAAAATCTAACCTGTCCTTAGATGGTCTCAGTGGAAGTATATCATCCAGACTGAAGAGGGCCCCTCTCATTAGGTAAGAGTGCATCTGAGACAATGCCCCTCTGTAAGGCCACTAAATTAAGGAGCATTAGCAAATGGGAACACGATCAAAGGACAGTAATCAGGATGCTTAGCACTGGCAAAGAAGACAGCGTGTTGGAAAATCTGCACATTTTTAATCCAGAGAGAAGAGCGGAGCACGGGCATATACTCACGGGCAGCCTGGTCTAGGGCAAGGCCATTAAACTGGGGAACATCCTGAGCTCTACTCGTGTCTCCTGCATGACATGCTGTGTGACCTTGGGTAATTTCACTCATCTTGTCGATCTTAATTTTTCTCATCAATATGATGTCATGACTCTCAGTTCCTTCCAGCTTTAATGTTCCAAGATGCTGGAGGGAACCCTGGATTTGGATCCCAGATCCTCCCATTTACCGGCCCCCTCCCATTTCCCCTCCAGAGCTCTGGCTCCTAAAATGGAAATACAAACACCCGAGCCAAATGGGAAATATGATAGTAGCTATACTGACGGCAAAGTCGTTTGGAGAACAAAGCTTGGCTCTGACATGGAAGCCAGGGGTGCAACCACCTCTTGGCCCCTGAATTGAAGCCAAGGTCACAGATCACAAATGATCTACTGACCCAGCCACACGCTGCCAATCTGAACTAGGAAGAGCCCAGGTTTGTGCAAGGGCCTAACAAGAGAGAGCAGAGGCACTGTCCTCTCCCTCCCTACCCCGGCTGCGTGATTCCCTAGAGGGAAGACAGGCTCCTTCCACACCTTAGAACATCATGATCTTGCCTTTGTCTGCGTCCCTTTACCGGGAAAATGTGATGACGTAATGGCATTTTGACTTTCATCTCTGAGACTCAGCACCAGCCTCGCCATAGACCCCATCATTGCTTTATTAACGTGTGACATCAAATGTGCTCAGATCTGCTGCGTTCGTTACGCAAGCTGTGTTCCTGGTTGCGCTGTGGCTTGAAGGGCGATCAGAAGGGAAGGCTAACTGACCAGCCCTCCTCTCTGAACCGGGAAGAATGTAAGAACAACCAAATAAGTTATTAAGCCTTTAAATAAAGACTCCTTTCTCTTCCACCTCGTTTATAGAAACACTTCCTAACTACTTAAAATTCTTCAGTCTAGGTAAATTTATCATGGTTCAGTGAAAGAAATAAAAATCCTGGAATGGGAAATGAAGAATTATTGACGGTGTGCTTCCACGAGGATCTGAATGCAAAGTCTCCATCCATCCCGCCAGCAATCTCACCATGTAAACAGCATTTGCCACATTTACAAATGAGGGAGCCGAAGCTTTTCTGGGGCCAGGAAATCAAAGAGCTGCTTTTGAACGTGGGTTTTCCTGATTCTAAAACCCATATCTACATGACCACCATTTCCCTGGGTCACAAATGCGTATCTCACCACTCTCCGCAGGGACATGAAAGAAAAGTTGCAACCCAGGATAAACGTATCCGTGGTACACCAAAATATCTCAAAACACGTGGAACACACGCAGCTTTTGAAAGCACATCCAAACTGTAAGGCGCAGCACCCACGTGTGCCCTCGCTGGCCGAGCGGGGAGGGGGAGCTGACGTTCCAGGACGTTCCAGGCTCCAGCACTTCGCATGCCGCCCGGTACCCTACGAGTCCCCCAAAAGGAATGTGAAGAGGGAAGCCATTAGACTGCCTTGATCCTAGAAAATGTCATAGTGAGCCTCGCACGCTGCCCGCTGTCGTCTCTGGCCAAAACAAATCCACTTGCTAGAAGAAGAGTAGGGTCCGGAGCTCCTTTTGTCGAAGTACAATCACGTGGTGTGATTATCCAGTCAATTCAGAAAATTTACAGCGAGTGGCAATACTAGGGAGGCAAGACATCACCAGCCCGTGCGAGCGGTATTGGAGGAAGCTTAGATGCACAGACAGGGAAGCCCTGTGTCTATCCGTGACCCACGCAAGAGAGTAAGACGTCTTCCCGGTCTTCGTCTCAGCTCTGCTGTGCAGTAAGGGGTAAGAAATTCTGGGCCCCAGGGGAAATGCCAGAGAAAGTGCCAGCACTCTCCTTTCAACTCTACAAACATCACTGCCATTCCCATTGCTGATCAGGATCTAGGATCATTTCCCAGAAGGGTGAGTCTCAGCCCTACTCCTCTCTGCCTCTATTACTTACTGGCATCCCCCTTCCCTCCATAATTGGAATTAAATCTCCCTTGTGTTCCATTTGCCCAGTGACACGAGGGTTCTCAAAGTGCCATGTATTAGTCTCAGCCTCCAAATAAAAGAAACCATTACTTTCTCTCTGAGTTTCTAAAATCTTTAATTCAGCAAAGGCCCTAGTTAGTGGAGCAGGAAATAAAAACTCACTGCCAATGGGTCTTCCGATGTAACTCAGGACCCTCCTCTAATGTGTATCATTCGATACCCAGACCAGTATATTCCGCTGCAATAGAAGAACATTACTGCATGTGACTCCCTGTTTCTGGGTTTCTGTGACATTCTGAAGGACAGCACCTAGCGTCCAAGGTAAAACCCCCTTGGCATCATATCTAAGTTTTTAAGAGCCCATCCATTACTGGCAGGTCAAAAGCTTCTAGATGACACACATTGCGTAAGATCACGGAATCCCATGAGCATCCACTTATTGTCTTACTTCTTTTGCTATAAAGAAAATCCCTCAATAAAGACCAAGCATTGGGGAGTTGACGATAAGTATAAGAAGGGAGACCCCTGAATGATGGGAGAGGCTGCGTCCCCTTCTCCTCGGTTCTTCAGAGAGAGCTATGTGATGCCAGAGCACCTAACTGATGCCAGCGCGTCACCCGGAGCCTCCCAAGCTGGGCGTTCATCGGGGTGCCCCCGGGGTGCCGCATTTGCTGGGTGGGAGTGGCCGTGCACCGGGACCAGACACTCTCTTCGTAAGAGACACACTCCTGCCAACTGCTCTCACCTTTGATCCTGCCACCACAGGTGCCACAAATGCCATTTCCATCTGGGGACAGAGAGCTGTTGGACAAGCCCAGGCCACGCCCCGTTACTGGGTTCTCGAAGAGTCCGTTAGGTCACCTGGTGTCCACGGCTTTACTAAAGGGTCAGGCTCCTGGATTTTCCTAGAAGTGGTATTCAACCATATAAATACGTACACACATATGTACATACATATATACACACTACGTGTCACAAAAATATCCGTATCTCTAGAGCCATCCAGTTGATAATATAAAGAATGCGATTTCATTCCATATTTCCAAATTAACAAAACCTAGAACAACACGAACAATACGAACAACACATTAATATATATTAAATACTCACAAACTCATCGCCTGCCTAAGGAAATAGACTCTTCTCAAATCGCCTTCCCTCCTCCGCTTCACCATGGCAATACCCCAAAGGAAACCACCAGCCCGATTTGGGTGTTCATCGATCCCATATATTTCTTTACGTAGAACCACACCTGCTTTCTCACGCCATCCCCAGCCTGGTACTCAGTAATACACGCAGTGAATGGCTCAATCCCTCTATTTTTTAGATTATGTCTGATAACTTGGGACCAGTCCTACCAGGTAGTGAAGGCTTTCCACGTGAAGCTACTCGAAGGTACTCCCAGAACACAGACGAACACTCACATTGCACACCCAGATCTCCAACTTGCTTCCGTGGTTCTGATCTGGAGTCAATGTCCGCATCACTGGGAACAGACATCTCAAATGGTCCTCACTAATACGTAGGTGGTAATCAGATAATGGATCATCAATTCCATGATGTCATTTATTGCTAAAGAACAAAAGCCATGCCCATGTCCCCTGTTCCTGGCAACTAGCCTCTCAGCAAATATTAGGAGCATATGTTCAAAACCACATGCTGTGCTTTCAGACCAGAAGTCAAAACCAGTGGTAAGAAAATAACACTCCCTATCTTGTTGACCCAATAATTGAGAGGAGGAGGAGAACACGGAGTTGTTGAGGAGGGCTCCATAGAGGAAGTAAGATTCGAATTGAACTTGCAGAAGTTGTCGATTTGGACAGCTCTCTGTCCCCAAATGGAAATGAAAAACAACCACGAGTTTTCAAAAACCTCAATCTTTCCTCAATGTAGCACCATCCTTGGGCCAGTTAAGTGGAAGAGAAAAAAAACAAAACAAAACAGAAAACAACCCTTAAAATCATGAGCTCATGCTGGTTCACTCTAGCAAGTGCATTTGGGTATTTTAATTTGAAGGAAATGTTGACTGGGCATTGGGCCCTTCGTTCATTCTGTCTCTGCTGTATTACATCCCTTTGTCTTGTGCCAACCACACACTTTATTGCTCCGAAGCTACAAGGCTTAATGGATCCTGCCTGACCCACACATCATCCTGCATTTGTTTTATCCTAAGGTTCTTGAGCACCGTCCAAAAGATCCAAAGACCACCACCAAGCGTTGGCAGGGTGAGCTCTGCCTTGTTCCCAATAATAAATACACACCCACATATGTGCCCCTGCAAAATTTTAAAACTATTATATCTACAAACTAAAACAAGGGCACAGTGTTTATTTTGACAGAAAGGTCCTCTACCCCATTCTGTATTTGCAGATCTCAAACCCTTGCCACAGACCTCTGTCAGGAT
>CM052887.1:90188673-90203673 GCA_028534135.1 Potos flavus | reverse complement strand
TGGAGATTAATAGTAATATTCAATTATCCATGAAAATGGTATGCATCAGAACAGGTGTGAGCTAGTTGCATAGGTAGCTAGGTCATTCACTCACCTGGTACTTGTGCCTATTGCTGTGTGTACTGCTTTGCCCTTAAGAAACGCCTGTGGCCTCATGGGGGTTCCTGATGAAAAGCTAACAAAAAGGGTAACCCTGGTTTACAGATGGGTTTGCATAATATACACATAACCAGCCAAATGTATGACAGCCCCAAACAGGGAAGGCTATAAAATGCAACAGCGAAGGGAAATCCTCCCAGTGGGCAGAATCCAGGAAGTCAATTTGCTTTTTGAAAGCATTTAGGAAGAAAGATCAAGAAGAGAGAAGAAATAGAACAAAAATTTCTTACTAGGTACCAAGACATTATAAAACAGTAGTAATTAAAACACTATGATATCAACGCCAACATAGCTAATGGAAAAGAATAAAGAGTATACAGAATTGCTTGCTAATAGACGAACATTGATGAATGACATTACAAACCAAAGAAATACTAAGCTATTCAATACATAGTGCTGGGAAAATTGATTATGCATATGTAAAAGGTTAATATCCATGTCGCACCATCACTGAAAATAATTGTGTAATGAGTTAACTACTGTATATGAACAGCAAACCCTGAAATCTTACCCCAAAACGGAAGACAATGCCTTGGGGCAACCAAGGAAGTATTAGCAAGATACGAAAATCACCAGTAGAGAGAAAGATGGATATGTTTGCAGAACGGTGTGTGTACTATGTAATTGTAGAAATGTATTTGTTCATTCAATGACAGAATGACTCCTGTGATACATTCATAACCCTTGACAGATGGCAGAGCAAACTACACCCCACAGCCTCAGCTCCATAGAGTGTGCTGGCCGATAAGCAAGCAAGCTGAACAATGCCGCACTTAACTAGCACAATGAAAATATTACTTTTAATATCATCGACTCCATCATAAAGGATCTTTACTTCCAGCAAATTATTAATCAACGTATCAATGCAGTTGTGGTGACAGATGGCAGACCAGGAGGTGACGGGTTCCCCGAAGGCATCTGCCCTACTTGCTTAGTCACTCAGGAAGTATGTCTTGAGCGCCAGACACTATAATAAGCCTGGGATACAAGATGAATAAGAAATAATTTCTCCTCTACCCACGAGCAGGAAAGCTCTGAGACCAATGATGGATGGAGGCAGAGGGAGAAAGCGAAAAGCCCAGTGCCGGGCAGTGGACATCACAATGGGGGGAAGCTGCCATTGCCATGGGGGCGTATCGAAGCACCTCTCCCAGATTATAATCGTGTGTTAAAGGCTGTTATTCCAATTACCAGTCAATGACGTTCGGAGGTTCAGAACAAAACCAAGGACTCCGGAGCACTCAACGGAAGCAGGTGCTACGGGGGGGGAGGGGGGGGGTCCCCGAGGTAAGGATAGTGCACCAGTGAAGCGTTCTTTTGGGGAAAAGCCAAAACTAAGCAGAAAAGAACTTGGGTTCCAGTCCTGATTTCCCACATGCTAACTGTCGAAAGCCTGGAGTAAGCCGTCTATCCTCCTGGAGTTTGGGAATCACATCACAAATGTGACGCAATTATTGTGACCACTAACATGACTGTGGTTAATAAAGCAGCATACACATACGATTTCCAAGGGACGTGCGCTCCTGAAGCATTTCTCATCGTTGAAAAGTGCATCCTTTCCATAATTGCTTCAGTTTGTTTTTATGGAAGTGTAATTTTCATATAATAAAATGCACACATTTTAAGTGTATCATTCACTGAGTCTGGCAATTGTATACGTCCATTTAACTACCAAGAAAATAAAAATGTAGAATCCTACCATATCCAGAAAAGACCTTTCCAGAAATTAATCTCACAAAAAAAAAATGCACACACAGACAAAAAAACCCCAAACCACCATTGTCCTTGCTTATATCAGCATGTCTGTGGAGGACTGTAGTCTGTGATTTTCTTTTCTAGAAATATCCCAGTGAGATTTCTGGCCTCGTGCTTGTGCCGGCTTCATAAAAATAGTGGGAATCACTTCCTCCTCCTGCCTTTTCAGGAAGAAAAATGTACAATAAGAGTAACATTTCTCTTTAAGTCTTTGATGGAATCCACTAGTGAAGTCGACTGAGCCTCAGATGGTCTTTGTCAAAAGGTCTTCTTTTCTTCAAATTTAAATATATATGTATATATAGGTTTTCAGATTCTTTTTCTGCTACTGTTCATCTTCATCAAAGAAACCTGCCCGTCCCACTTTTACTGTTGACTCTGTTGGCATGTGCTGATCCTATACTTCATTTCATGTCTATATTGTCTGTAATAGTCCTTTAAAATTTTCTCACACTGATTACTGGTGCCTTATTTCCTTTTTTCTTTTTTATTGATTAATCTAGCTTGGGGTTCATCAATTTTGTAAATCTTTTCCACATGTCCACTTTTGATCCTGTTGATTCCATCATCCGTCTCTATTTCATTGATTTCTGCTCTTAATTATTTTCCCTCTTCGACGTATTTCGGGTTCCCAATGCTCTTCTTTTCCTAGCTTCTCGACATGGAAGTTTGTACAAAAGGGAAAAAGTAAGACATCAATGCTATGAGCGTACAGATTACATATTTCCTCTCAAGCACTGCTTTGGCTGTATTGGCCCTTGGATAGTTGAGTTTTTATTGTCATTCAGGCTCTAAATATTCTCTGATTTCCTTTGTAATATCCCTTTGACTCATGGATTGTATTTTGTTTTTTGTTTTTTTGCTGCGTCATTTCCCGTTTGAGCTTTTCCAGATCATGTTATCGATAATTTTTTTTTATTTTATTTTTTCAGTGTTCCAAGATTCATTGATGCGCCACACCCAGTGCTCCATGCAATACGTGCCCTCCTTATTACCCACCACCAGGCTAACCCATCCCCCCACCCACCCCCCTTCCAAAACCCTCAGTTTGTTTCTCAGAGTCCATAGTCTCTCATGCTTCATCTCCCCCGCCAATTTACCCCAAAGATTTTTTTAACATTTGTGGTCAGAGTGTTGCAGGAGCCCAAAGTCAAAGGCACAGGCCAGGTTTTATTGCAGGAGCCCAAAGTCAAAGGCACAGGCCAGGTTGCAGGAGCCCAAAGTCAAAGGCACAAAGCCAGGGGCTACAGCTGAGCTGAAGGAAGACACAGCACCGACACAGAATGATCAGCCTGGCCTCCCGGGACAGAGGGGAGACTCTGCTTACATGGAGAGAGTGCCCGGCAGATTCCCACTCTGGTCCCTTATGCTGATGAGGGAAGAGGGAAGGAGTGCCTCATCCTGATTGGTTGGAAAGACCTCATCCTTTTTATTTTTAAATTTTTTATTTAAATTCAATTTAGTTAACATATATTATATTACTAGTTTCAGGGGTAGAATTCAGTGACTCATCAGTTGCATATCATACCCAGTGCTCATTCCATCACGTGACCTCCTTCATGCCCATCACCCAGTTACCCTATTCCCCACCCGTCTCCCCTCCAGCAATGCTCAGTTTATTTCCTGGAGTCAAGAGTCTCTTATGGTTTGCCTCCCTCTCTGTTTTTATCTTATTTTATTTTTCCTTCCCTTCCCCTGTGATCTTGTTTTCTTAAATTCCATATACGAGTGAAATCATATGGCATTTGTCTTTCTCTAACTGACTTACTTCCTCTTAATACCTCTAGTTCCATCCAAAAGTTCATTCTTTTTTATGACTGAGTAGTATTCCATTATGTATGTATATACCACGTCTTCTTTATCTATTCATCTGTCGATGGACATCTGGGCTCTTTCCATATTTGGGCTGCTGTGGACATTGCTGCTATAAACAGTGGGGTGCATGTACCCCTTTGAATCTCTATTTTTGTATCCTTTGGATAAATATCTAGCAGTGCAATTCCGGGGTCATGGGGTAGTTCTATTTTTGACTTTTTGAGGAACCTCCATACTGTTTTCCAGAGTGGCTGTACCAGCTTGCATTCCCACCAACAGTGTAGGAGGGTCCCCCTTTCTCCACATCGTCACCACCGCCTGTCATTTCCTGACTTGTTAATTTCAGCCATTCTGACCCATGTGAGGTGGTGTCTCACTGTGGATTTGTTTTTCCCCGATGGAAGGGCCTCATCCTGATTGGTCAATATTGTCAGCCGACCCAGGCAGCTCCCTGGTGCTTTCTGTAGCCAGAGTCCTCTGTTTTGTATACCGGCTTGTATACCGGGTCACATCCTGGTTCTGCTCGGAGAGAAGCTTAGCAAGAACATCCAATGGGAAGTGCCCCACATGCAGTGTTGTGGGGCTTGCTCCCCTGGTCCCTAACAGTCTCAAGAGAATGCATTTTCTACGATGTCACTCTTTTAAAACTGAGACTTCTCTGATGGCCCTGCATATGGCTGGTGTTGGTAGATGTTTATGAATGTATTTGTATCTTGTGTGCAGCGTGGGTGTTAGTTAAGGTGGTTGACGGTTATGTTCAAATCCCCTATATCTTTATGACTTTGCCTAGTTGTTCTTTCAGTTACTGAGAGGGATGTTGAGAATCTCCCACTCTGATTATGGATTTATGTATTTCTCCATTCTCCAACAAAGACCGACTTCTGCCAGTGTTTGTTTCATATACTTTGGAGCTCCTAACATTACTAAGTGCGTACAAATGAAAACTGCTCCTAGTTAGAATTTCCATCCTTTCTTTGGGTGGCTTTCACTTCTCTGCTGAAATTCTCCATCTGCTTCTATGTAATGTTCCTCTTTCCCTTTAAATCCTCCAACACATTTACTGGGGTTACTTTATAGCCCATACCTGCTAATTCCATAATCTATGTCTTTGGGCCTGATTCGATGACCGATTTTTTTTTCTCCTGATAATGGATCACATTTTCTTGCCTCTTTGCTCGGCTCTTCAGTTTTTAAAACCTCATTCTGTACTTTCCATGTAAAAGAATAACTGAGAAGCAGAACAAGAGTATCTGCTCCTTGAAAAGGGTTAGAAGCTGGACCAAACATACATGTAACTGGGCTGTCTGAGCTCTGCTGCAGCTTTAATTGGATTCAGTTCACCACTGGCTTCAAATGCTTTGAGGCCTGGAGCAAGACGTTCCCGTCAGCGAGGCTTAGGATCTGAGAATTGGTAAACTTCTGAGCATCTCTCTAGGATTTGCAAGCCAGCGGCCTGGTTCCTCAGCCTCAGGAGACTCGGCTCCGTCCTTCTACAATAGACTTTGACTTGCTGCTGCCTGTCCTTGCATTGGTAAAGGCTGCCTTGGGAGAATGGCTCTGGGTTCTGCACTCCCCAAAGCCTTCAGTAGGACCCTGCCCTGTGCTCAGGAAAGGTTCTGCACACCCTGGGGACCCACTCTACCTCCTGGTCTCCCCTCAGCCCTGGGTGCTGCTACTATGCTCTCAGTGAAGGGCTCATGAGAAGGATTTGGGGGGTGGGCGTGGGTTCACTCTGGGACCAGGCATCCTCAGGTCCCTCAGAACCATCATATGAGTCCCACATGGTGGATGAAAGTTTAAAAGACAGTTGAGGGGGCGCCTGGGTGGCTAAGCTGGTGAAACGACTGACTTCGGCTCAGGTCATGATCTCAGGGTCCTGGGAGGAACCTGCTTCTCCCTCTCCCTCTGCCCCTCCCCCTGCTCATGCTCTCTAATAAACAAAATCTTAAAAAAAAAAGAAAAAGAAAAAGGACGTTTGGGGAACAACATCCTACTATTTCTGAGGTAAAGAGAAATGTGCCAAGGATAAAAGCAGCCACGGCTTCTCTTTTTTCTAGAAAGGGCTTGTCTCTCACTGGAATTTAGTTCCGTTCTTACCGGGATCTAGTTCACTTAGGTTTTCTCTGTTCTCAGGTCTATGTTGCTTTTAAAGATACCTACGATTATGAAAAGAAAACAAGCCCCTATGATTATGTGACCTACCCGAACCGTCCTCACTCTGAGGGCAGGCGCAGTGGTCTCCCGCAGCTTCCTACAGCCTGACTGACGATGCTCAGCTTAGTGTCTGGGGAACGATGGGAATAAATCACATCCACAGGGTGGGGTGGGAAAGGACTAAATGCAGATTTAAATTGTTACCAGGGTAAATTTGAATTTCAATCAGTTTTACGTGGCACCGAAAATAAAATTCTTTGCTACCTAACACGCACCCATTTCTAAGGGCTTCCACGTGAGGAAATGTAGGCGGTGAGCTGTCGAAGTTTCCAAGCCAAGGGGACAAGCACAGGGAGGGGGAAGCAGGCGCCCGGCTGAGCAGGGAGCCCGATGCAGGGGTCGATCCCAGACCCCTGGGATCATGACCTGAGCCAAAGGCAGATGCTAAACCAACTGAGCCACCCAAGCGCCCAAGAGAATCCGTTCTTAATTCACACAAAAGCTCCACTTACAAAGCCTAGCTTTGGCCCCCATATTAGTATCCTCTGTGGCTGAACAAACTCCTGCTCCTAAATAATAAATAGGCACACATTCTCCTGCCTGCTGTGTCTGTCTATCCCTATAGAGAATATAAATTGCAGTGAACAAATTAATGACAGTGTCCTGCTCCTTCATCATGCCAGGTCCCGAGACTTCCAATGTAGACTTCCACTCGTGACTGAAGTTCCCCCAAACCAAAAACAAAGTGGGAAATGCCTGAAGAATCCTGGCATAATTTTTGGGAAAAAAAAAAAAAAAAGGACAGCTTTTTACTCCATGTTAATATTTATCTTTTTGTTGAGACAGAAATTCTCTGCTGATTTTCTTGATTGTGATGTATCTCATACACTTTATTTGCTGAAAAGGACTCAAAGCGGGCATCGTTGTTGTTTGCAAGAATGTTGCCTGAGCTACCTAGAACTGGTCGTATACCAAGGCCAGATATTGAAAAGAAAACACTGGCGAAGGTAGAGAGAGGACTTCAGCTACTAATAGATAAGCCACTGCCTCTTCGGGAAGCTTCGTGCAGTGTAGTAAGAGAAACCTTTTCAAATAAAGTTCTTTTTCAATAAACTTTCTGACAATTACTTTGCAATCTCATTCCTTTAAACAAGGGCGAGTTTATCGCTACTTATATATATATATATTATGTGGAGTAGAAATCCGAATAACTATGACATAAAACCTGAACCAGAATGTTCACTGAAGTCCATTTATATGGTGTCTGTGCACAGATTATATGAGAAACTGTAATTCATTTATTTAATTGGTTCTATCAAAAATATTTATGGAGTTCTTATGATTTTTTTATTCACTGTTGTCTTCCCAGTGCGTGGATAACTGCCCAGCACAGAGTCTCCTGTTCATATGGTCTAGTGAAGAGACACCTAAGAACAATATGGAAAAATAAATAAATATCATTTCTAGAAGTGATAAACATGATCTCTGCCTAATTTAATACCGAAACCAGAACACTTTTGAGAGTAACTGATGATTACACCAGGGAAGCAGGCACCATCAGGCACTGCCTGGGAAGGAACAAGACCGATGGTCATCTCAGTGAAAAGTTCTATGAAGAAAGTGAGTCGAGGTCCTGGCTTGGCTTCGCGAATAACGGGAACAGGGTTTAAACGGGTGGGGAGGTCATTCAGGGGCTCAAGGGAAGCCCCGAGCAAGGCTGGCCCTTGACGCTGGATCTGAGTGCCGAGAACGAGTCCGTCCCTACAAAGACTGGAGAAGAGGGACGCCCGTGGGAGGCGGGGGTGTCCCAAGGGCAAGGGCCTGAGAAGGAAACTCCGCGCTGCCGCGCTGTGTTTAAGAAACAGAAGGAAACCCTGCAGCCACAGTCAAGCTAAGGAAACAAAGTGGCAGAAGACAGGGAGGAGGGGGGAGCAAGGCTGCACCCCGCCGTCCGCTGTCCGTGGGGGCCCTGCTGAGGTGGGGACTCGCTGAGGATGTAAATGAGGGAGAAAGGCTCGCAGTTACAGGGAAATAGTCATGTAAGTTGTGTGCTAATATAAAGTTCTTAAATCCGTCTAATCGTATTAACACACCAACTTGCCATTTGACCAAATGTCAAGATGGAGGGTTTTTTTTTTCCTAAGTGAATTCTTTTACATGAATAATGCCTTACTTTTTGCACGAGTTTTCATATGGTGGTTATATGGAAGTACACTTTTATTTATTTAGTGTGTGCATGTAAAGCATTGTCCTGGAATATTCTAAGGCCTGGAATTATTTTGAGGGGTTATTTGGGTTTCTAGGTTCAGTATAAGTTCAGCACAGAGTAGTGTGAATGACCAGAAGGGCAATGTTGTTGCAAGTAAGTGGAATCAGGACCAGTAAAAATGCCATAGGTCCTAAAAGCATCTTGATCGTCAATAGGAAGGCCTGTGTTAAGTTCAAAAATTCAGTTGCAGGACACAATGCAGGATATGCTTGACAACAGTAAGCATCAACTAAGACCTCCACATTTTCTGGCAGTGAGTTCAGTATGTGATAACATCACTTAATGGTCAATGTCATCTCAGAATGCAGTCATAGATACATCATTCCCAAATAATGAAGAAAGGTCGTGCACTCTATTTTGCTCAGACCAGTTCTGCAGTAAAGACTAATTAGAAAACCAGAGTGAGGAGAATTCTGGAAATCATGTTGCTGGGGAAAAGGTGGATGAAATCAGCCCTGTTCTGAACTCGGGGAGAAAAGGTGATGGGAAATTGGGTTGTTGGCTTCACATTCAGACAAGGCAGCCGTGTCTACCGTATTTCTCTGAATTGCTCTAAACCAGTCTCGGCACACTTATCCTAAAGGTAACGTAGGAGTCTTCAGCTTCATCTTATGCCCTGTAATCTTCTTTCAGGGTAAATTATTAGACATGGGCTTCCATAATGCTGCTTCTCACAGGTCTATTTCCAATAGATGGAAATCCCCAGGGAAAGGAACTGGAGGATGGGAGGAGAGCCTCAGGCAGTGTCCCCACTCTAGTCTCTGCAGTTATGTGATGACCAGCACTTTTCCTTCTACACCAGTCCTTTTCAGACACAGGCGTGCACAGTAACAGAGCAGCCCCATGAGGAGGGGTCCGAGTTTACAGATGGCCACATCAGGAATCTTCTCGGTATCTCTATTATGAGCTGTTCCCCACAGATGGTACCCAAGAGAAACACGGGATCTCCCAGCTATCAAGAATTCTGAGACCATTATGCTTCTGCCTTCGGCTCAGGTCATGATCTCAGGGTCCTGGGATCGAGCCCCGCATCGGGCTCTCTGCTCAGCAGGGAGCCTGCTTCCCCTTCTCTCTCTGCCTGCCTCTCTGCCTACTTGTGATCTGTCAAATAAATAAAATCTTTAAAAAAAAAAAAAAAAAAAGAATTCTGAGAGCAGGGAAAGCCTGCTGAGCGAGTGACAGGTGCCGAGACACATAAGGATAATAATGATGATGAAATAAAACTAATAACATTAGTAGCCCCCAAATAGTTCTTAATGCTGGGTGTGGACCTAAGTGCTCCAGACTATCGTTCATCCTCACGGAAATCTGTCAGTGGCTCCTATCACTGTGCTCTTCTACAGATAAGGAAACGTAAGGGCTGTCTGGGGAGAGGGGAGATGAAGAATCCGGGCTGTCTGACACCACAGGCTGAACTCTCAACCACTACAAAATGGAGCCTCCCTTGAGGGAGGGACAGCTGAGGAAGGGAATCTCATTGACTAGAACAGCTGCGAAGAGCTTTGTGGGACTCGAGCCAACCCAAGCACCCAGGTGTCTTTGTCTCCCATTGCACTACCTTCACTCTAAGGCCAGAGGGATTTTTAAATAATTCTGTTTCTCACTAAGGAGGCAAATACAATAATTTCCCAGGAGAGAAGCTCTCACGATTTGGAAGCTGGTAGATACTAGCTAGGATTTAATGCAATCACAATGGTCCTTAAGGAACTGTGCAGGCCAGCTAAAAGCAAAGATATTTCATATGTATCTGATAGCTTATCTAGCAAACCTAGTTTTTAAGACTGTAAAAGCTTTGTCCTTAATAATATGGTCTCGGCTGGATTTTAAATGAACATCAAAAACCTATACAACCTTCCACTTACAAGATTAGTAAATTCTGGAAGTCTAATGTACAGCATGGTGATGTTAGCTAATAATACTGTATCATGCACTCTCATGTCTTCAGGAGAGTAGATTTTAAATATTCTCACCATGAAAAAGAAATGGTAATTATGTGACACGATAGAGGAATTAGCTACATACTATGGGGATAATCATTTTGCAATCTACAAATGTATCATATCAACACACTGTGTACCTCAAACTCATACACCGTTAAGAGTCAATTATATCTCAACAAAGCTAGGGATAAATAAATAAAAATTTAAAAATTAATTAAATATATAAGTAAATACATAAATACACGTATTAATTATAGAGAGAGAGAAAGAGAAGTCTGCAAGAAGGCATAACCAAAAAGATGTCTGAGCAGGTGCAAATTTTGAAAAACTACAAAAAGGATACATAGTCCATATTCTGAGAAACGATGAAGCATTAAAAATGGTAGCTTAGGTGGGAAGCACATGTTTTCTCTAAATGGCTGAAAGGGTATCTCACGTTCTAAATGCACCTGGAAAACCCAGCTGCTCCCCCAGGGAGAGCCGGAGCTGCTTCCTCTGCCCTTGAACCGGACGGAGGAGGCCGGTGACTCACCTGGAGCGAGCAGACTCACTTAGAACCAGAGGATGCCACGGAAGCAGGGAGGTGGTATTTTGCCCAGCGACAGATAACTAGAGCTGTAGGCATTACACTCTTCCAACAGATACTCCAGAGAAATGGAGTAACTTCTCCAGGGACACACAGTTTTATTAAATGCCAGATTAGAAGCCAGATCTCTTAACACGTAATCCAACATTATTTCCACCACAGCCTTGCTCCCCAACTGACTCCCCCCCTCCCTGATGTTTACCGCTGAATTAACTGGATTTTAAATCAGGCTGCTTGGTTGTTTTGGCAATATATTCTCTGGTCACAGTTTGTTGGCTGTGTGTAAATTTTGTACAATGAGAGTCCATTTTAAAAAGTGGGATTAAAAAAATCCATCATTGCCTTAGTCCTTCTGTACATTCTCCCCAAAAGAGATCCATGTCAACAATTCATAATAATATTAGCTCCGTTTTGCCTTTATTGTGGATCCAATTAGTTGCTATTAATTTTTAAAAAGCAAGAAATTAACCTTTCACTTTTTGAAGTGAAAGAAATGGGAAGGAACTTCAGGACCAAACATGAGCCCGCTAGAATTCATTAATGAGGCTGTGAAAAGGCTGGGCTTTCCCAAACGTAATTTACAGAGCACTGCTGACCAGAACATGTCATTTCTCTCTGTGGATTTCTCCCTTTCTCGAGTCCTTGTTTAGGAAAAGGAGGAAACACTGGAAAGGGAGAAACAGAGGTTTAAAAGGTGAGCTGACTGTAGGCAAAGCTGCCCTGTGGTTCGTGACGAGCATCAACAGAGAAAACTGCTCCCCAGTGACAGCAGGAGGCCAAGTCCGGTTTCTCTGACCGTGTCCTTCCTGCTTGAGCACTGTCCCTGCCTCCAGTGCTGGGGACACCCTGGGCGCAGGCCCCTGGCTCCCGCGGGGAAGCGCTCCGTGCCTTGAGTCCTGTTCATGACTCACTGTTGTTCATGCCCGCATCGTGAGCATCCTGTTTGTGCGTTTCTTTTTCTGCACCAAACCGAGCTCAGCACCCTGGACAGCAGAAGCTTGTTAAACATTTGCTTAATGAGTTCAGAAAAGTAAGATGTGGCTGTCATCTCCATTATGTTTGGCTGAACATCAACCACTCAGTAAAGGTGGAGGAATAAAGTCATGGTCAGACCGGGTGTCCTCACTGGCAGCACATAAAGAATGCCCCCTCCCTGGGCTCGCTGTTTCTCCAGTTCGAAGCCCTTCTGCGCTCACTTGGAGAGAAGACTGCAGCTTCCTGATCTTAGAAATGAGGATACTAGGGAGCTGCAGCTCTAGGGCACCGAGCAAACCCCACACTTGACAATCGCTTAAGGAATTTGTAGTTCCCTGACGATGTGTGAACATAATGAGAATGTATGTAGAGAATATGAAAAAAAAATGAGAACACAGATATCCTGCTATTTCCTCCAGTTGCTTACATGTCCAAGAGATGAAAATGAGGCTAAAACCCTAATCTACCCTTATATTCCTTATCTGTGGCTCCATTATGTACCTAAATAGACATCTTAGAGGAGTTCTTACTCACCTTGGAAAGGAGATTATCACAGAAACTGCATGGGCTTCCATAAGGGGGGAAAAGGCACAAACAGAAATTGAATTTTCTTTTTAAAGTGATTGCATTTGTTTCTGAATCCCTTGGCATTAGGTACACTTGTAATTAACACCTTATCATGTCCAATTAGTCGGAGAAGATGGAAAATGGTTTTCCTAAACCTAATATATTAAATTTAACATCTTCTATCTAGTTATTGCAGAAAGCAATATTATTTATACCAACCTGCATTGTATCAAATTAGTGGATCCTGCAACATCTCCAAGTAGGAGAAAAAACTCCTTTGGAGAGAAAGTGGAAGCATATATGTGTGATGGAACAGCCGCCCCGATTACATTTCCAGAAGAAAACATTTCACTTTCTTTAGGTCGACAGAAGCAAGATTGTGCATTTCTGGGAGTAATGAATCTCTTCTCCATCTGCCAGATACTTGCCTAAAAGGGTAAATTTTCTTTCTTACCATAAGCTCATAGTGACAAGGCAGCATAATGAGGCCAGGAGAAATGTCCCCGCAGATGAGAGGCGGCGTAGAGTGGGAGGTAAGCTAGTGTCGGCAGAGTCCTGTCGTCCGAATGCTAGCCGGCTTCGCTGCTAGCTGGTTTTGCCCCCACTCTGATTTTCACAGTCTTCTTCTTACCTTTTCCCTGCCCACCCTTCCTATTTTCACCTTTATTTTCCAAGTTCAGTGTTATTCCTTATTGCCTTGGTCACGAACCCACAGCTGTCTTTTCCAGCATCCCTGAACATGGCTACAAGAGACCATTTGTATGAGACATCTTTTAATTCCATAATATTCTACAGTATCAACATCATTCCTTAGCCTCAGCCATGAACGTTAGCAAGTCCTTTCTTCCACTGAGGCGAACTCGATCTCGTGAACGGAACAACTCCAGCCGTGTCGCCATGTTGCTGAGGCAGCTGGTGAGGCGGGAACGCCCGAGAGCAAGGACGGTTCAAGTTGAGGCTGAACAGCCATCTTTCGGGGGTGCCTCAGAACGCTTCTAAGAATGGAAGGTATTATTCGGTACACACCTCCGAGGTGGCCTACTTCTCATGCTACAGTCCTAATTGTCTGTTATTAATCATGGTTTTATTTAAATTCTATTTCTATGTTTACTTCATAGCCACACTTAGGAAGCATAATATCCACAACATTTTGTGGACTGAGACCAGAAAAAAAGAAAGGAAAAAAAAGACTCTTTAAGCTGACAAAGGAATTAAGAGTTTGGGGACACATGGTATTCCCCTCAGAGAAGCTCACTGGTGACCTCCCCACCACCTCCCACAGACCACCTCATCCCCAAGCTTGGAACTCAGAGAAGTTCAGCAAAGCGACATCACCGACCCATGAGACGTCTAGCTTCAAGCAGGCAGCCTCTCCTCTGTGGGCTCAGAGACCTTCCACCCCGGGCTATAGATGAGGAGATGAAGTCCCCCTCAGGCTCCCTGACATTACGGTGGGGTGTTCTCCTGAGCTGGGGCTATTCAAGCCCAAAACGCATTTGAGTGGTTTTACTAAAGGTTTATCTCTGGGAGACTCTTAGCTGCATGACCCTGGGCCATGAATCTTTGACGAGGCTTGGCCCCCCTTCCCAGGACTTTGCAGTGCGCGGAGAGGAGACAAGTCACTTAGAAAGGACGGAATTAACACCATAAATATTAAATGCCATAGCTGTGGTATGTGGAAAAATTAACCACCCAGTCAGTCTTACAGGAAACCAAGAAGATCTCCTTGTCAGGACTGTAAAGCACGAGATGGAATTATTTTTTTACTTCCAAATGAGAACTTTAGCTCCACTCTACTCCCTAGCTTCATTTCCTGTGACGGCTTATTCCCATCAAACAATACATCTCACTTCACTTACTCTGTTCCCTAGAAACACCTGGAGTACTCTCTCCCCCATCCCATTAAGTAGACTCGAGTCTTCTTTGGAAGCCTAGTCCAATATATTCTACAAATAACGTCTATAAATGTAGTCATTATTTACTTCAGCACATAATGCTTTTCCCTCCCTTCAAGATACATAGCAGTTAGCAAATGTAATATAATTGCATTATATTACACATTGTATACATATAAAAGTTGGATCAAAGATCCTGGAATAAGGTCCCTTTTGATTATTAAAGCTAAATTGTTTAATATCTGAGCTTTATTTTTCCCATTTTAAAATGAAGAAGGCAACGGCCATTTCAAATATGTGAAAGGAGTCAAAAGGTATAAACTTCCACTTAGAAAATAATGAGGTCCTGGGGATGTAATATGCAACATGGTGACTGCATTTAGTAATACTGTATCGAATATCTGAAAGTTGCTAAGAGAGTAGATCTTAAAAGTCCTCATCCAAAGAAAAGGAATTTTGTAACTATGTATGGTGACCAATGTTAACTAGATTTATTGTGGTGATCATTTCATAGTATATACAAATACAGAAAAAGTAATTAGTTTTTTAAAGAAGCAGGGTGGGGGGAAAGTGGTTGGCAGAGTGGACTAAGAAAACATGCCCTTCAACAGATGAATGGATCAAGAAGATATGGTCCATATATACAATGGAATATATGCCTCCATCAGAAAGGATGAATACCCAACTTTTATTTTAACATGGACAGGACTGGAAGAGATTATGTTGAGTGAAATAAGTCAAGCAGAGAGAGTCAATTATCATATGGTCTCACTTACGTGTAGAGCATAAGGAAAAACATGGAGGACATTGCGAGAGGGAAGGGAGGGATGAATTGCAGGAAATCGGAGGGGCAAAGAACCATGAGAGACTGAACTCAGAGCAATG
>CM052887.1:90164929-90188173 GCA_028534135.1 Potos flavus | reverse complement strand
ACATGGACAGGACTGGAAGAGATTATGTTGAGTGAAATAAGTCAAGCAGAGAGAGTCAATTATCATATGGTCTCACTTACGTGTAGAGCATAAGGAAAAACATGGAGGACATTGCGAGAGGGAAGGGAGGGATGAATTGCAGGAAATCGGAGGGGCAAAGAACCATGAGAGACTGAACTCAGAGCAATGGACTGAGGGTTTTGGAGGGGAGGGGGGTGGGGGATGGGCAAGCCTGGTGGTGGGTATTGAGGAGGGCACGTATTGCATGGAGCACTGGGTGTGGTACATAAACAATGAATCTTGTAACACTGAAAAAATAAAATAAAAGTATTTGGGGAAAAAAAAAAGAAAGAAAACATGACCCAACCATATGCTGTCTGCAAAAAACTCACTTCAAATATAAATATATAGACACGCTGAAAGCAAAACATGGGAAAAGAAATACTAAGCAAGCATTAACCAGAAGAAATCACAAGTGGTGGGGCTCCTGGGTGGCTCAGTCCATTAAGCGTCCGACTCTTGATTTTGGCTCAGATCATGATCTTAGGGTCCTGGAATTGAGCTCTGTGTCAAGCTCCCAGCTCAGCACAGAGTCTGCTTGAGATTTTCTCTCTCTCCTCCTCGGCCCCTCCCCCTGCTTGCCCTTCCTCCCCTCAAGCTCGCTCTCTCTCTCTCAAATAAATAAATCTTTTCTAAAAAGAGGAAATCATGAGTGGCTACGTTAACATCAGACATTAGTAGACTTAAGAGAAAACAGAATTCACAGAGGCATAGAAAGACATTATGCAATGATAAAAGGGTCACTCCATCAAGAAGACATACCAATTCTGCATATGCATGCAACAAACAACAGAGCTGCAAAATATGTGAAGCAGAAACTGACAGAACTCAAAAGGAGAAACAGATAAAACCTCAATGGCAGCTGGAGACTCCAACACCCATCTCTCAATAATAGGCATAACAAGATGGAGTCAGAAAGAATACAGAACGCAATAACACTGTCAACCAAGACCTAATCAACACTCTATCCAATAACAGTAAGATACACATTCTTTTCAAGTGTCCACGAGAAACATACGCCGAAATAGATCTTAGCCTGAGCCATAAAACAAACCTCAGAATATTTTTTTTGAAGATTTTATTTATTTGAGAGAGCGAGAGAGAGAGAGAGAGCGCGAGTAGGGTGAGGGGCAGAGGGAGAAGCAGACTCCCCGATGAGCAAGGAGCCCGAAGTGGAGCTCCATCCCAGGACCCCGGATCATGACCTGAGCCAAAGGCAGACACTTAACCAATTGAGCCACCCAGGCCTCTCCAAACCTCAGCAAATTAGAAGAATGAAATAATAGAGCGTATCCTCTGACCACAATAAAATCAAACAGACAAAAATAACATACAGATAAAAGGAAAACCTCCAAATACTTGGAAACTAAACAACACACTTCTGAATAATCCATGGGTAAAAAGGAAGTTTCAAGGAAATTCTTTAATGAAAATGGAACAAATCAAAATTTGCGGGATATGGCCGAAGCTGCGCTGAGGGGGACACTCGTGGCCCAAACAGCTACATCAGAAAAGAGGTAAATAGAATCTCAAATCAATAATATAACCTCCCACTTTGAAAAGCTGGAAAAAGAAGAGTAAAATAAACCCACAGCAAACAAAGGAAGGATATAATAACTCTAAGAGCAAAAATCAGTGCAACTTAAAACAAAGGAAAGCAATAGAGCAAATAGAAGAAACAAAAAGCCAGCAAGGATGTGAGCAAGAGTGGGTTCTCCTTTGCTGGTGAGAACACAAAGCTGCACAGCCATGTAGAAGGACCACATATCAGCTTTGAACGAGGCTAAATGCGGTCCTGCCATATGATTCAGCAGGGGCTCCAAGGCGATGACCCAGCAGACCTGAAAACGTATGTGCACACAAAAACCTACCCGTGAGGTTGGTAGTAGGTGTTTATTCATAATTACCAAACCAGAAGCAACCAAGAAGCCCTTCGGTACACGAATTGATAAACAAACATTGGCTCCTCCATATTGTGGAGTATTATTCACTGAGAACAAGAAGTGAGCTAGCAAGTTAGTAAGATACATGGATGAATCCGAAACGTGTACTGCTAAGCAATGGAAGCCAGCCTGAAAAGGCTAAACAGTATAAGATTCCGTTTATACAGCATTTCGGAAAAGACAAAGACACTGGCGATGTACATTAGTGACGGTCAGGGGCTCCGGGGAGGGTGAAAAAGTGAGCCACAGGGGGCTGTTGAGGGAGGTGAAACTGCTCTGAAGGCTGCTGTAAGAGTGTGTTTAATATGCAATTGTCGAAAACCCCAGGTAAAACAGAGTAAACCTTAATGTACACAGATTTTTTAAAATCTTTTAAGAGGTGTCCCTGGATGGAGCGAAGAATATGACAAAGTAATCTAACCGTATTACAAATGTTATGAATCAACTCACTGAGGAGCTGGGGAAAATGTAGCCTTGTGTAACGCTGGAAACGCATGGAGCCTTTACAACCAAAGGCAAAATGAACCAGCCGTATGCCCCGTGCTGGACTAATAAAGGTCTTTCCACAGCGTTACAGGCCAACAATTCTGAAGTCATTATACACATATACTGGAGTGGGACACTTACAGAAATGGACAGTGGCTGGCAGGAATCCGTTTTCTTACAGTTGGAGTGGGAGGTAGTGATTAGAGAAGAAGGTAAACCGATCCACGTGGCGATGGATCAGAAGTGGAGACCTCAGTATGAGCTCATGCTTAGCGTCGTCACAGAACCGTTACATGCAGAAATATTTACAGATACCTGTGCGTGCAAGGGTTAGCATTAACACCGTATTTTTTGCTCTGTCTGATGAAAGGGCCAATAGAAATGACACCCCAGTAGCAATGAGCACAGCTAGCACCCAGATCTTAGATTCTGACCCCATTCTTCAATACAAGAAACCAGAGTTCCATGGAGAAATGGTTAATTCTAGGATCGGGGCAGGAAATATACTAGATGAGCCCAGAGTATCCTAGAGTACCAGAAAGTAATAAAATGCTCCCCCTCAAAAAAATCCACGTTGATAAGGGGTATGTCAAAGTGACATAAGAATCAACTAAAAGAACCCCCAAGAGGGGAAATTCTGAACCAGAGAAATAAAGTACTATTGGGTTATAACCCAAAGGACAAAATAAACATCCAGAGGTTCATACTGATCTAAATATTTGAGTAAATGAATAGTGGGAGAGAAGAGATGACTCCCGTGCAGAAGAATATTCTGAATCATTTATGTAGCCGTGCCACCTTCAAGGGTGAGATCAGGGTCATCCTGAAGGTAAAGGCGTGGGGTACATATCGGCCCAAGAGAACCAAGATGGGCTCACCAGAATGTAGGCTTAGGCTTTCATGAACTCACGGATGTAACTACTACATTTCCAAAATTAGAACATCCTGCTTAAATGAATGAGTTGAAAAGGGCACTCACACGATCCCAAACTCTGAATCACAGAGCGCTCACAGATAAGTTCTGCACTAGTTTCTTCAAGTGTGCATAGTGCCTGTGGCGGAATGAGCAAATGTTAGCATCTGTTGCTTAATGTCCCTTCGTGGGAGACCCTTCCAGGTACCCCTTCGTAAAATCCACACCTCGGCAGGAAACCCAGGAACCCACATCCTACTACAGTAATTACAATTCACATCATGCAAAACCTCCTACCAGCTTCCTAAGAGATAACTAAAACAGAGCAAAACACAAACACATAAGTGATAAACTGTCCAGTGAGGCGGTAAAATGCTAAAACATGGTGCGTTGTAATCACTTACATGATTGTTAACGGCGATTTTCGACGCAGTGAAGGTGTTGTTGGCACACGAACGTCGCAGATGCGCGATGCCTTTGTCCACACTCACCATGCTTTTCACAGCATCCACAAGCGTTTCTCACATTCTCCCAGTTACATTTGGAATATGATTTGAAGCTTTGCCCGTACAACATTTTGCAAAAATACACACATTGAGTTTCGGGGGTCATAAATATGTATTTTTCTATATAAACATTGTCAACAACTTCAACGAAATCCTCAGTTGTTAGAGACATGTGTTCTTTGAAGTTTGTGCAATAAAATAAAAAATAAATAAATCAACCCCACACACACACACACGTTTATCTGATTTATGAAAAAGGTGGCATGGCAGCACAGTGGGGGAAAGGATGATGTTCTCAATGAGCAATGTTGGGACAATTTTAACATTTATATGAAAAAATATACTGATCCCATCACACAATAGGGGAAAAAAATCAATACCAGATGGATTGCATATCTAAATGTAAATGGTGTAACATAAAGCTTTTCAGAGGAAATAGAGAACATCTTCTTGACCTTGAAGTAGGCAGGCTTTCTTTAAAAGGACAGATGAAGAAATAACCATAGAAGAAAAAGTCATAAATTAGACCATGTTAAAATTAAGAATTTCTATTCATTAAAAGAAACCATCGAGAGAGGGAAAATACAATCCATGGAATGGTAGAAGAAAATCATAATAAATTATATTCAACAGAGGACTAATACCCAGAATAATAAAGATCTCCTACAAATCAATAAGAAAAAAGAAAGAATCTAATTTTAAAAGGGGCAAGCGGGGGGCACCTGGTTGGCTCAGAGAGTTGAGCATCTGCCTTCGGCTCAGATCATGATCTCCAGGTTCTTGAATGGAGCCCCGAGTTGGGCTTCTGGCTGGCTCAGCGGGGATCCTGCTTCTCCCTCTCCCTCTGCCTCTCCCCCTGCTTGTGCACTCTCTCTCTCTCTCTCTCTCTCATGAAAAAAAAATCTTAAAAAAAAAAAAAAGAGGGAGGGCAAGTGAATTGAGCACTCTATAAAAGAAGAGATCTGAATAGCCAATAAACATATAAAAAGGAGCTCAACTTCCCTGGTCAGCAAAATTCAATACCACGTCATTCTTGCTAGAGCTAAAATTTAAAATACTGAAAATACTAAGGATTAGTTAAAAATGGAAAGCAAACAAAAATCTCATATATTGCAGGTTATGGTATAAATTGTTCTAGCCGCTTTGGAAAACTGTTTGGCATTATCTACTAAAACCAAACATACGCACACTTTATGACCCCACAGTTCCACTCCCAGGTTTATACCCAATGGGAATGCATATGTCAACCAAAACATACACTAGAACGTACACAGCAGCATTATTCACAATAGCCCCAAACTAGAAACTACCCAAAAGCCTATCAGCTTCGGGATGCATAGACAAGTTATGCTGTGTTCACCCAATGGAATGACGACAGCTGATCCTCAAACACAGGTCATCACAGAGTGGAATGTCATGAACTTAATACTGAGCCAGCTCCCCAACATGAAAGAGGACAGAAATATGGCAACATTTATATAAATTACAAAGAGAGAAAATAATTTATACTATTTGAAGTGAGAAAGGTAGTTATCGTTGCAGAAGGTAGTTTCTGGAAGGTTGTGTAGGGGGATTTCTGGGGTGGCCGAAACATGTGCTTCTTCATCTGAGCGCTGGTTATATGGGGGGCATTTGTGAAAATTCATCAAGCTGGCCATTTATGATATGTGTACATAGACATATGCATACGTGCACATACACATATAATGTTTCCATAAAAATTAAAAGGAGATATTTTAAAGTCGATTGATTGGATTATTCAAAATATATTGTCATTCTTCGGTGAAAACAAGAGAGTCTACACGTTTAAGATGAGACTCCCTAAACAGGCAGAAACTTAGAAGCTTGGACACCAGCTTTATTTTTTTTTTAAGATTGTATTTATTTATTTGACAGAGAGAGAGAGAGAGAGAGAGGAGCAGGGGGAGGGGCTGAGGGAGAGGGAGTAGCAGACTCCCCACTGAGCAGAGAGCCCGATGTGGGACTCGATCCCAGGACCCTGAGATCATGACCTGAGCTGAAGGCAAGATACTTAACCGCCTGAGCCACCCAGGCGCCCCATGGACACCAGCTTTAAAACCTTAAATGACTGACCACTGCCCCTGAATAAAGTCTGAAGCCTCCCATGTCTCATAGATGGCCTTTCTGAGCCGAGCCCTTCTGCCCACACCCCTCCTCCGCTCCCCTACTGCAGCCCTACCCTTGGGAGAAGGATGCTCCCCCCACCCTGGCTGGGCTTCCCCCAGCACAGCTCAGGGCCTCCCCCCAGACCTCTCTCCCTCCCCACCTCAGCCTGTCCTCTGCCCTCTGCCCACACCAGCTTCCCTCCCCCCTCAATCCACCTCCCTCTGCCCCCTTGGAATGTCAGCCCCCCTCCTCGGCCCTCCTACTTATTTGGAGAGCCCCCCTGCCCCAGATTTCCTTCCAGCATTTCCCCCTTTGACACCCGATCATTCTACCCTCCCCCCCCCGCCCCGTTCTGTTCACATTTATCAGGTGGCATTTTTCTCTGACGACCTTTTCTCCACATGTATTCATTTATTCACATACGTCTGCATGGATGTCTTCCTACTTTACAGGTAAAGCTGACTGTTACAGTGTATATTTAGTTGAATCATACTGTCCCAGGTTTGGCCAGGGGGGGACCCTTCCGGTTGGCTTCTTCGTGGTTCAGCAAGTTCCCACTTTCTCCGAGCTTGGTCTTGTTTTCTGGCACAGTGACCTGCTTGGGTCTCCTCTTCTGCTTTTCCCTGCCCCAGCCCCAGACTCTGCCATTGCCCCAAGGAGCCCGGTTCTTTCCAGTGCAGGAGTTGGGACTGGGGCCCTGGGGGAGGGCTCACTGCTGGTGTGGCTTTGCGGCTCTCCTGCCTTCTCTGGGGTCAACACCAACACCTTCAATGCCAGTCAACACTATAGGATTCTTCCAGAAGTCTCCCTTTCCGCCTTCTCTGACGATGGGAAACGTGGCTCCCCTGTCCTCCGTGAGCTTACTTGTTGAATCCACATCTCCCAAGTGAGGCATCTGCCAGCACCACTGTGAGTCTGAGCCCGGGGCCACCTCACCCCCGTGGGCTGCAGTTCCCAGCCCTGGGATGTGGGGGACAGACATGGTGGGAGAGAACAGATCAAGGGGATAGAACTAGGAGATTCCGAAATAACGAAGGAGAGCTCTCAGTTGCCCCAGAAAAGAGGGAAGTTGAAATCAAGGAGGCGCCTGAGTTGGAAAGGGTGAGCCTCCAGAGCCCCCTGACCCCGGGCTTTGACGGAAGGGTGGGAGGCTGGGCTGCGGTGGGCTCTGCCCCCTGGGGATGACCCTGCAGCTCAGCTCCCCCGTTCTGCTCTAGCCGCAGCCCTCTGTTCACTCTCAGCTAAAATAAATGCCCAATTAGAAACACAATTCCAGGGATTTACATCCGTGTCACTGGGGTTCATTCCTCTTAATCCATCCCAGCAGCCTCTGGCTGCCCTTCGCAAATAAATCTCTGTCTTTAAAAAGTGGCAAAAGCCCATCCTGCTTATAAATTTCCTTCTGTCTCCTAAAGCAAAGGGCACTTTTCAGAGGCCCCAGCTGCTTCCTTTTCTGAGCACACGAGCTCCCAGGCCCTGCCAAATGGAGGACGGAGAGAATGACCTGTATTAGAAATGCAGGACCAACGGGGGGTCAGCAGACATCTCATTGGTGTGCCTCCAGCCCTGGCCAGGAGAAACTGCAGGCCTGCCGTCCAGAAATCCCTCCTCTAACTGGGTGGGGAGCTCAGAAATAGAGAGCCATTAGACCTTGCATATCGTGATGTGAGCTGCGGAGCAGGTAAGAGGGCAGATTCCGCAGATAACCGTGCGAAAGGCACCAGGGATTTGTGGAGGAGCGAAGGAGTAGGGCCGGGCTGCCTTTTGGCTCTAGAGTCGTAGCCGTCTGTTCTGTCCCCGACACAGATAAGCTTGTGCGGACGCAGCAGCCTTATTTTCCGAAGATATGCCATGGTTGATGGCTCCCAACACTTCAGAGAGGCGAAACAAAGAGACGGAAGCGAATTAGAATTCTTCTCATTTGTGTAGTTGAAGCGCCACGTGCAGAGAGAAAATCGCAAGGCCTTACGGAGGTGCGGAGCTCCGCTATAAGTTAATGCATAAAACCAGCATGAACCAGTGAGAAAAGCTGTATTTGCTTGCCCAGACCTCACCTTGGGCATTCTGCTCCCCCCGTTACAATTCGCAGCACATCCCGAAATGTTCTGAGACACAGAGGCGCGATAAAAAATGCTGGCTTATGGTTAAAAATAAAAACACAGGAAAGAAAGCAACAAAGGCTCGTGTCAGCTGAAACGCTAGCAAAGAGCCTGGAGTTCCCAGGGACAGATGGTCATCCTTACGGACCCCTTCCTTAGTAATACATTGAAGTGTTCGGGTCCATCTTTAATCTCTCTCCTGACAGTCACTGCCGCGCTCCAATCATTTGCAAAGCGCCACCAGCCAGGGACTCCTGTTTCTGACCGGAGACCTGCGTTTACCTTAGCTAAGCCTCAGGGAGGTGTGCACAGAGACCTTGCCTGGCAGAGCCCCTCCCGGCAGCGCCTCCTTCTAACAAACATCCGGGCGTCCTCGTGGGGACTGGGGATGACCGAGGACCGTCCAAGGCACAGAGCTGGACGGCAGGGTCAAGTAAGGCGGGCAAGTTGCCGGTAGCAGCCCAGCGGTCCTGAGGAAGGCACCAGAGGGAGGCTTCTCATGACAGGCCCAACCCCGTCTCTCCAGGAGCCCCCAGATGAACAAGCGAGTGTCCCAGACGTGAGGCTGTTGGCCAACATTTCGTACAGAAAGCATGTGTCTACGGGGGTCTCCGCGGCCGGGGTCAGACAGTGACCCCCTGCAAGCGGCTGGACAGCAGGACGCTGTCGGGAACATCTTCCCCTGTGACACCTGCTGCTGGACTTTGGGCTCGGCCCACCGAGGTACCACGCCCCCACCCCCGCCCCCGGCACAAAGTCTGGAGCGAGCATTCTGGTCTGGCTACCGCCGACAGTAAGATGTGGCCCCTGACAATCGTACAGCACAGCACACGTCTTTCTGAGGCCGAGCTGCCTCCCTGCCGCGCGGAGTAGGACGCTCCCTCTCGTGAAGCTAAGCGGGGAGTGGGGGGTGTGCGCGAGGTCAGTACTGGGCGCGTTTCTGCGTTTTCGTGACTGGAGTCCGCAGTCGCTGGGTAGAGCCAAGAGCAGCACTAGCCGCAATCCGGGAACGGGACAGCTGGGTCCCTCTGGCATTCTGTATCTCGAATCTCACGGCTGCTGTGTATCTGCATGCCCTCAGCACAGGACCCAAGCCTGCCCCCTTTACTGGAGCTGGGCATCACGGGGTCCTCTAACTGGGTGATCTTCTCCCTCACTCCCAAGTGCTATAAGCTGAATTGTGTCCCCCTCCCCAGAAGTTAGGTGTTGAAGTCCTAACCCCAGTACCTCAGAATGTGACTGGATTTGGAGGCGATGGTCAAAGTTAAATGATGTCCTTCTTGGGAGCCCTTATCCAATCCGACCGGTTTTCTGAGAAGAGACTGGCACCCACAGAGAGACACCCGAGGGATGCGTGCATGGAGGGAACACCACACAGGGACGGCTGTCTGCCCAGGAGAGAGGCGACTGGTGCACTGGGGTTTCATCTCCAGAGAGAAGCAGCAGAGATTTCCACGCTGACCTGCTCACTAAAAATCCCCCTGACGTTGTCCCAGCAAGTCTGAGCCTCTCCCAGAACCGCTCCTGGAGTCAAGTCCCCTTCACAGGGGACTTGAGCAGAAGCCCACTGGAGGACACGACTTTCTGATTACCTAGCTTCTCTCTGTGTGATTCCTTTCCCCGCCTCTCCCACTGCTCTCTCCATCTCTCAGCTCCCGGGCTCCGTCCCGCTACACCCCTCAGGTGGCATTTCTGTTTGTGGCCGAAAGTTTTAGTTTGGTTATGAAGGAACATTTTACATTTTCACCAAGTTTGTCTAAAATAATTTGAGGATTTTCTCACGCGCTGGTTACCGCTAGCCTCCCATAAGGGGCCCTTTCTCATGGACTCCTGAACATGGTTAACTGGTTTTGTCCCCTTCTGTCACTCACCGTTCTCACGGGGAATTCGGAAGCACGAAGGACTTGCACTCTCCTGTCCCAGACTCCCAGAGGCCAGCGCTGTGCTCAAGTGACAGCCCGCTCTTCTCCAGCTAAGAGTGCCCTCTGCTGCTGCCAGACCCTCAGGCCCGCCACCCCTGCACCCCTTGAGCTGGCTACCTGCGTGCTCCACCCAGCCCGCCTCCCCCTGTCGGCCTATCTGCGCCCTACATCACCCTTCTCACCCAGCCTGCCTCTCCGCCACACACAGCCCTTCTCCCCCACACACAGTCCACCTAGCCTGCCTCCCCACACACCCAGCCTGCTTCCCCCACACACAGCCCAGCTGCCTCCCACCCCTGCCAACCTATCTCCCCCCTACTCCACCCTTCTCACCCGGCCTGCCTCCCCTACCACACAGCCCACCTCCCCCTCAAACACCCAGTCTGCCTCCCGCCCCTGCCAGCCTATCTCCCTCCTACCTCACCCTCCCCACACCCAGCCCCCTCACTTACTACCCTCTCCCCAGCCCACGCTGCTCTCCCTCCGCAATCACACAGGGCCCTACATCAACTCTGCAGCAGCATCGTGTGCATCCAGAACAAGCCCGTTTTCTGGAATCCAGGCTAAGTGCACAGTTTTTCTCTCTGATTTAAGAGAAACACGGCCTTCACCCCAGCATCAATAGGATGACCCCTCACGTCATTTCCCTCCCTTCTATCACAACATAGCCGAGAAAGCTAAAAGCAACCAAAGCATCTGGTGGCTATACTGCTTGCCCAGAACACAGGACTCTTAGCAGGTGTGATGAGATAAAAGTCATCTCTAAGAATTATGTTTCTTGCTTCGCTTTTTATATTAAAGGGGAAAAAAGAACTCTCCTGGCTGAGATTTGCATGGAAAGCAGCCTGGTTCTCCCTTCCCATAACCATTTGAATAATTAAGACGTGGGAGATAAATACATTAACATTTCTTCAGGCCACTAGGCACCAATGAGTATGGAGAAATAATTGTTTTTTGAGATCCTCAAAGGATCTTAAAATTTGAAAGACGATTATTTCTGAGCAGTAACTTCTAAGCCGATACATGGTTAAACCTTGATTCCACGTGGATAGTGCCAGAAGGAGACATTGTATCTCCTTCGGGATTTGTGGCAGAGCTCTCACCAGTCACAGGCTCCTGCCTGGGGGTCGGGCGGCCCCCGGAACACGGACTGTGCGGTGGGACCGGCGCGCACAGACCCTGACCTTGGGCAAGTTACTAACCTCTCTCGGTTTCCTCCTCCGTGAAACGGGGGAAACAGCAGCACAGACTTCACCAGCCCTAGCGGTGCCTCGGTCGCGCTCGGCACAAATCCTAGGGCTGTAAGCTCAGCTCAGCGAAACCCGGGAGAGCACGTGCAGGCGAACCGGCACGAGACCGTGAGGCCGTCCCCAGTCCCAGGAGACCGAGCGGCTCCCCATGAGTCACTGAATCTTCGGGGCCTCACTTTTCCCATCTGTAAAATGAGGCACCGAACTGGAAAATGTCGACGAGTGTTTGTGGCCTTCTGAAAGAGGCGATGCCGGCGACTCTCGCGGATGGTGTCCTGAGGACGTCTGAGGGCGAGTCTGAAGGGTTGCTGGAGGCTAGTCCACGCGCACACGCTCTGACCGGATACAGTCCGGCTCGACCGCTGAGGACGAGTACAACACAGCGGGTGCGGGGAGAAGACATTCGGCTGGGCTGTGCTTACGCGTCACGGCCTTCTGGAGAAATCCATGAAGCAAGCGAGCGTGTGGCAGAGGCAAGCCCGTCGCCCGACAGTACAGCGTGTCCTTGCCACGCAAGACGGTGAGCTCGCACGCGTCTGATGGACTGAATTCTCCTCGTGCAGACTTCTGCTTGGGGAAATGACAATATCCTGTGACCGCCTGTATCCCGGCTGTTCAGTTTCACACCTGTAGCTCATTTAAACACGCTAGAAGCTTCTAGTGGGGCACGGAGAGGGTTAGAAGGACCCATCAGGTCCCTCAGAAACTACTCAGAGGAAATTCAGGGACTGGGCAGCCAACTTAGGTTATGAACACAGAGAGAGGTGTCTGCAAGTCATATTAATACAAATTTTTTATTTTGGCACACTCTGAGTGATCGCTAAGTAAAAACACTTAAAAATTTGCTTTCAGGGGCGCCTGGGTGGCTCAGTGGGTTAAAGCCTCTGCCTTCGGCTCAGGTCATGATCCCAGGTCCTGGGATCGAGCCCCGCATCGGGTTCTCTGCTCAGCAGGGAGCCTGCTTTCCCCCTCTCTCTGCCTGCCTCTCTGCCTACGTGTGATCTCTTTCTCTCTGTCAAATAAATAAATAAAATCTTTAAAAAGAAAATTTGGGGGCGCCTGGGTGGCGCAGTGGGTTAAAACCTCTGCCTTCAGCTCAGGTCATGATCTCAGGGTCCTGGGATCGAGCCCCGCATCGGGCTCTCTGCTCCGCAGGGAGCCTGCTTCCCTCTCTCTCTGCCTGCCTCTCTGCCTACTTGTGATCTCTCTCTCTGTCAAATAAATAAATAAAATCTTTAAAAAAAAAAAAAAGAAAAAGAAAATTTGTTTTCAGACGGTGCAAAACTATTAGGCCATTTGGGATGCCCACATAACCGATCCAGGCCTTACCTGCTTCGGTGGTTATGTAGATTTCTTGGGTTGTTTTTTTTTTAAATCTCAAGTTTCCAAACAACTGAAAGCCCCAAGTCCAACCTTAATTAAACCTATTGAAGAGCAAAAGGAAATAAGCTTTAAAGGTCCCCTGTTTGGGTCATAAAATCTCAGCACAACAAACCAGGAAATATTCAATTATTCCTAGGATGCCATAAACATTTTATGGCTTGATCCTGTTATTCTTCCTCCATCTCTCCCAGGCACGGATGTCTGGCCCACGCTGCACCCTCCTCCTCTCTCCCTGCATTTGATCTTTTTAATGTACTTGAAAGACGAGTTTGCTTTTCAATTTACTCTCCCTCCCTTCAGTCCAGTGCCTTGGGGAAGGGAGGCGGGGAGGCGGGGAGTGGCTGTTAGCGGCCATGTCTGTGCTGCTTTCACTATTCGGTGAGCAGAAGACACCCCGACCCCCGGAACTGCACACCGGGTGGGGAGGGAGGAACCAACACAGGGTGGGCACGCTTGCACAATGCAGACCCCAACAAACCAGCAACATCGCTCCTAAGAGAAGTCTTGCTCTAAACCACACTCTGTACTTAGATTTTCTCCCTGAATCTACACCCCATTCTGCATTTCCTGCCAGCCAGCCTCTCCCCAAAGCCTTGGGCTAATTTTATCCAAAGTCAATGACAAGTGAAGGAAATCGAGTTAAATAGTCAAGTAACAGGAGCAAGTCAAACTTGCCTCTGGATCGGCCTGATCTTAGGCCTCGAGTCTAGTGTCTGGGTTTCGGCTTTGTTCGCAAGTGTGAAGAGCTAACACCTCCAGACCAGTTCACGCTCGCCTGTGTTCTCAAGCCCGTACACGCGTCATCTCCTGTAATCCTCCCAACGACCCCATCTCCCAGAGGAGGTAATCGAGGCACAGAGAGGTTAAGTCTGCGCCCCAGGTCAGAGGGCCGGACAGAGGCGGAGCCAGGAGTCGAGGGCAGGAAGCCAAAGCCTGAGCCTACGCTCGGCGTCCTGCTCACCAGCTCACCCCGCCGCAGGACCCCACCTGTGGTAACTGGGGCTGTGCAGCACGCCCGTTCCCTAATCTGAGGTTCCCTAATCTTTTCTTAAGGTCTCGAGACCCCATGCCTCCCCGAGGTCTGCCTTCCTCCCACCATTTCCCTTTGGGGAAGAAGTTCTTGCCTTGAGTTTCACCCAGACATCTGGGGGCCTGTTCTCTTCCTGCCCCCAAATGCTTGGGGGCCTGGTGTACTAATGACCGCCTGCCAACCACCTTCCAGAACCACCACACCTCCCACGGTTAGATGTCCCGATGCCCACGCTCCCCGGTCATCACCGTCCCCAGGGGATGTGCTCCACTTTCCTGAATGGTGCGCAGGCCAAGCCGACTAATTAGGGTTCCATTAGAAACAGCCCCAACACAAGTACAGCTTTCCGTCTGCTATTCCTAAAGTTACCCTGGGGTTTTTCTAAGCAGCTAGACAGACCTCCAGAGACTCCCTCCGCCTCCACCTGCCAGGAGCCCTGGCCCCACTGCGGTCTTAGGAGGATTGCGTGGCTGTGTGGTGCCGGGGAGGACTGGATACGCTAGATATTGTAAGAGGGAAGACCAGCCCAGTCTGTATGAGCTCCAGGTAGCTCGTGCGAGGTCGCTGGGCCTGAAGGCCCGCATCGCTGCCAAACGTGATGTGTGGTTGTGATGTCGATCTTCTCCTATTTCCCAAGGCCTCCAGGGAGTAGCTCAGCTGGAACTCCCTCAACTAAATCTTCCTCCTAAGCAGAGACACGAGGGAAGCACGCTTTCTGCCACGTGAGGACACCATGAGCGGCCAGCCAAGCGGGGAGCAGGCCCTCGCCAGGCACCGAGGCTGCCGGCCCCCCGATCCCAGACCCGCGTGGTCTCAGAACCACGAGGAATCAACCGATATCTGCAGTTCAAGCCCACGGTCTGCAGCACTCCGTTACGCGCCACCCCTCACCGAAACCCTGCCCGGTCTGCACCGAAGAGTGTGTACTCTGTCCCCCACCTTGACCTCTGAGCCGGGACCGGGCAAACGCAGCCTGAGCCTCCCTGCCCGGCGGACGCACACCGGGTGGGCGACGCGGTGGCCGAGTGTAGGCCTCCGCCCTGCTCAGGGAGCCGGTGGCCCCGTCCTCCGAGGGGCCCTGGCCGTCCCACGCGGCACGGTGTCCCAACACCCACAGCACCCCGAGTCTGTATGTGGTCTCGGTAACTGACAGATAAAGAATGAAAACAGACGTCACCAGAGCATGGAAGAAAGGGGGCTGGGCAGAGGGGTGCGCGCAGAGACCGGGGCGTGCCCCCGGGTGGAGAAAGGGGGCGTCTGATGGGGGGACATGCGGGGGTTCTAGGAAGGACGCAGGACGACAAGGGTGGAGTCCACGGTGGGGACCGTGGTGTTGGCTTCGAGGGGCGGGTCCGGGTGACGTCAGGACACCCGGGACTCCCCTCTGCTCAGGAGTTCGTTATTTGCACGGACCTTGGGCAAATAAATCACAACTCACTTCACAGTCTCCAGTCGCTAAAACTCTGCAAGCCTAAAAGTTCTAAATTATTTTTCAAAAATTATATTCCCTCCAATATGTGTTTTGTGTTTGTCTTTTTTTTTAAATCTCAAAATTCCTTTAAGTTCTCTTATCCTTTTTTAAAACCAGCCCGACTCACTGACGTGGAGATGCTGGGCACCCACTTGACCTCACAGAGTCTGTGGCCACGGGTCCAGCTTGCCCTGGGTCAGAAGGTAATGTACGGAAGGTTTCTAGGGAAGACTTACAATATGTGCGATTTTTAGAATGACCCACGGGGAGCCTTGTTTTCAAAAACATTATGCATAAGACGTGTGGAAAACTCTCCTTCCATAACACAAACACTTAGAAAAGCTGGCTAAAATTTAGCAAATAGGCCACAAGTATGTAGTGCTGAAATTTAAAGAAAAAAAAAAAAAGCTGAATCCCTAGGGACCTGCGGCACAAAGAGCCAGAAGACAGAGGGGCCCCCAGCTCTGGTTCTAGAACAGAGGAGGGAAACCCCCCCCACCCAGCCCGGGGAGGACGGGAAGGGGATGAGTGGGATGGAGAGGGGTCCCCACAGGAAGAGGGTCGGCAAGCGTCTCCCAGCATCAGAGTCATGAGGGGGACATTTCATCGGGATGATTTAGATTCAGCAGAACTGGTCAAACATTAAGAATCAGGACCTTTCAGCCATAGGGAAGGGAGGAATCCGGAAAGGGAAAATACTAGAATAAACCCCATGAAATGCTGACTGAGAATCAGAGGGATTGATCTGAGTTCATGGTTTTTAATATATCTACAGCAGGTATAAATAGAAATACGGATGCAAGTGTGTGTGTGAGCACACGTGAGCACGCATGCGTGGCTGCGTGCGTGCCTCCCTGTCGTGTCCACCGAGCAGCCTGGGAGACCCGGGCTCCCATCAGCCCTGAGCACTCCTGGTGCCCACACCTCGGCCTCCCAATCTCACGCTCCACCATAAGAAGTAGTCAGGGCTCCTGGCGGATACACCAGATTCTGGTTTGGGGCAGAAAAGTACAAGACAACCTTCCTGAGCCAGAAACAGGAAGTGCGCAAAAATGGCAGGACACGTGAAAGGACAGGGATTGGCTGAAAAAGGCTCCCACTGACCACATTAGGGATGATTTGAACACAAAAGTAAACAATGCCAGTAAGGGATTAGGACTCCTTGAATAAAAGAGGAAACCATGAGTTTCTGCTGCAATCATTAATAAACCAAAAATTCGATGAGAAAGGAAATCCTTTCACGGATTCAAATTCTCTCATCACAAAGTACTTCTTAATTATAAAGAGAAGAAGAGCAACATCACACGGAGAAACCTGGCATGTAAGCACCACCTTACGGGACCAAAGTGGACATAATTCATAAAGGGACAAATTGGAATTATGCACGGGCTGCTGGAGTGCAATGAAAACTCACGGCACTTCTGAGGTACGATCATATTCAGGGCATGCATCTTTGACAGGAGTCAGGAAATACTGGACAAACCCAAGCTGAGGGGCATTCTATGAAATAACTGGCTTAAATCTTCACAAGTGCCAATGACATAAAGGTGAAGGAGAGAGGGCGCCTGGGTGGCTCCGTCGGTGAAGCATGTGCCTTCAGCTCAGGTCATGATCTCGGAGTCCTGGGATCGAGCCCCGCATCTGGCTCCCTGCTCAGCGGGGAGTCTGCTTCTCCCTCTCCCTCTGCCCCTCACCCTGCTTGTGCTCTCTCCGTCTTTCTCAAATAAATAAAATCTTAAAAAAAAATAACTCATTCAATGGGTAACCTTTTAAACAAAAGGTCAAGGAAAGAATGACAGATTCTTCCAAATTAAAGAAATACGACAACTTAAATAATCTACAATTCCGAATTGGATCCTTTTGCTATAAGGGAAATCACCGGAGTGTTGAGTGAAACCAGAATGAGGTCCCTGCTTCAGATGGTAGCGAAGCAGGGACACCACTTTGCAGATTTTTGTGGCTGTGTTGTGGTCCCGTAGAGGATGTCCTTGTTTGCAGGGAATACACTTTAAGTCTTAGATAATGATGCTGTATCCGTGTTGCCTGTGCTGAAATTGCCAACTTTTCAGAAAGTGTGAGATTAAAAAAAAATTGTTTTAATTAAAAATTAACCTTAACCACTATTAGGATAGGAATAAAATGTATAACTTCAAAACCAGTGGAGGGAAAACAAGAACTATAAAATAAAAAATTTGATTCGTTTTCAAGATAGGAAAAGGGTATAGGTGGAGCCAAATGAGTGAAAGTCAAATAAACGGAAGGCACAAAACAAGGTTGTGGGTTCAGGCCCCTATAAATCAACCTACACAAGAAATGTAGTTGGATTAAAACTCCCACCTAAAAGATACATTTTCATCGGGCGTGAAACACCTAACACTTAGCTATGTGACGCTGCCAAGAGACATTTCCAAAATTTGAGATTGAAATAATGTAGGAGACAAACATGGGGCAGATCCCACCCAAGAGAAGGTGGACGGTTCATGGCCAGAGCCAGGCCAAGTGCACGCCAACCACGGAGCAGCAACAGCCAGAGCACCCGGAAACTCTTGACAGTTTGGAGCGGGCATGAACCGAATCTCGCTTCAAACGGAACAAATTAAAAATGAAAGAATAACATGGAAGATGTGATAAATCTAAAATAAGAGTGACTTTTTATACAACGAAGCACCCCAAAAGATGTAACATACGAAGGATAGAGAAGTTGAACGATAAAATTGCAAGCTTATTCTAAAAGACGTGCATAGAATGTGGCACCTGGAAATTCTTTCTGGGCACACATCGAACAGTTCTAAAATCGATCATGTGCTGAAACACAAAGAAGCAAATCTTAATAAATAGCAAAGAATCAATATTATACAGAGCCATAGATTTGAATGCAGTGGTATATGGCCCTGCCCTCCAATCCAGGACTAAGAGCAGGCCGAGGAGGAGACAGACCTTTCTGATGCCGGACAGACCACACCAGAGGGTCAGTGCTGCACAGTCTAAAGTAACTTTTCTTGTCTTGGTGGTGGAACAAACCCAGGTCTCTAAAGGGCCCCCAAATCTTTCTGCTGTGAAGTCAATGCCTTGTATCCCAAATCAGTCTGAAAAAAACCCAGACCAGGCTGAGAACACCACCGCCCCCGCCCCCTGTGCATTCTCGAAGCCTTGCTGGGGCCTGGGACTTCTACAGACCACCAGGGTCCCACCTGCTGCCCCTCAACTTTGGACTTATCAGTCATTTAAATTAACAAATATCTTTCTAGAAAACAGGAGTTACCTTAAGGGAAGACATTTGATTGAATGCTTTCTTCTTCACCCCTAAGTTATGGTTTTGACAGAGAAGGAAGTGAGTCCGGAACACAGCAAGAGAGGGGTGTGTGTGCATGTGTGTGATTGTGTGTGCACGTACACGCTCGCACACAGTGTGGAACCCACGCAATCACAGAGCAGCCTGGGGCTCTGGCACCAGGTGGGAAGATTGTTTCCAGCAAATGTGAAAGAAACACAAAAACGGACACAGGGGCCCTGGTGCCAAACTTCCCTTGCGTCACCATTTCCCTAAATAAACAGAATAGAGCTTGTCTCAGTGTTATCTTCGATTCCACGGCCACCATCGTGAGGCAGAGATCTTGCAGGGCAAGACAGCGTGGTGGTCTCCAGGGTCCGCTGCACCAGAACGGCGCCTGGGACGAAGCAGGTGCTCAGAGAACCTTCAGGATGCCTCCCAAGCCCGGCCCGGCCCTCAGGATATCGCTACCTGCCCAGCACGATGGCCAGCCATTCCCTCCTCCTCACCTGGTTTTCTTCGTGGGGGTGACGGTATCAGACACGGAACTCTCGTGTGCCTCCAGCTCAGACTGCTCCGAGACTAAAATCCCCCGGGGACCCACGGCTGAACGTTAAGACAGCCATTTCTCAAAGCACTGAAAAGAAAATGCAGTGGAGGGGTGCCTGGGTGGCTCAGTGGGTTAAAGCCTCTGCCTTCGGCTCAGGTCATGGTCTCAGGGTCCTGGGATCGAGCCCCGCATCGGGCTCTCTGCTCAGCAGGGAGCCTGCTTCCCTCTCTCTCTCTCTCTCTGCCTGCCTCTCTGCCTGCTTGTAATCTCTCTCTCTCTCTGTCAAATAAATAAATAAAATCTTAAAAAAAAAAAATAAAAAGAAAAGAAAATGCGGTGGATTGAGAGTTAAGGGAAAAGCCCGTGGTGCGAGTTTGTGAGTTTCAGCGAGATTTCTGCACGCTCCGCACTATGGAAGCCTGTCGCCGGGCACCGACTATCCAGATCCCTTTCGGGCCTGCAGGACGGGAGGTTTTATTTTGAGATGCATATATCATAACCTCCTGGCAATACATGATTTGGAGGCTAAAATAGGCCGTAGGCGGATATTTAGGAGATCGCACCAATTTGCTGACAATATTTTCAGAAGAAAAATACCCGCAGAATTGTTAACGAGATATTGTGTGAATGCAGAGGTACCTCTGATAATCACTGCCATGCTCTACAAAGGCCACAATTACCCCCAAACAACCGTTCGACACATTAAACCGAACATCGAAAGAATAAGTTTCCAATTAATCTTCCAAGTACACAGAAGATAACAGTTTGATTTTTATCTGTATTGCGTTTCCAAGGTAACACAAGCCAGTGTTCACTTAATTTGCTCTTGACTTTGAAGGGTAGATCAATATGATAAATCACACTGAAAAAGGACTTTATTGGTATTTGACTGAATATTAACAGGCTCATTTGGTCCGCCTCATCCTGTGTGCAGGGAGGGAGGCAGCGGGTGGCGCCCTCTGGTGGGGAGGACAGGTATACATCGCCCTGGGGGACCCTGAGTCAACACTGACCAGAGTGACAAAGGGCGGGTAATGCTGAGCACTTGAGGATAAAGGGCATAGGTGACTGAAGGGTAAGTGGGACTTCCCCCTTTTTAGTTATCTCATCTTTCCTTCTCCATGTATGCCCGTCATTCCCAGCCTTTCAGTCTGGCTGTACCCGCACGACCATGGGGGTTGGCCGTGGCTCATTGGGGAGCGCTGGGCCAGGGAGAGGAGGAGGGGGGCTATCGCTGGACAGGAACCATCCGTGAACTACGACCCATCTCACTGTTTCAGTTCCTGCATCCCTCTCTAAATCAGAAGAGTTCTATAAATCAGAGGAAAGAGAGAGGACAGGGATGCCGATAATAATGATCCTGACAAACATCCTTTCATCATCTTTAAATTTTTCTTTAAATCACAACTATCTTTTTTTCTCCTTCCTTGACCCTCCACATAAGCCTGTAAGAGAAAGTACGACGGGGATTAGCTGTGCATCTTCTAGCTAAGGAAGCTGAAGTTTTGGAAGTTAACAGTAAAAACCTCCCGTATGCAGGAGGAGCACCCGACTCGCTCAAGCCGGAGGTGTAGACTTGCTACTCGATTTTCAGTTCCTTTGATTCTCACAATAACTGAGTGTGCTAGGCACTATTAGTACCCCTATTTTAAATTTGGATCAACTGAGCAACATGACGGATGTCACATTGTGAGCAGCTGAGCCAGGATTTACATATGGCGCTCTACTTCCGAAGACTGGGCTCCTGACCACTGTCTATCCTGCCTCTCGATTTAAGTGGCTGCCACCAAAGGCCCATCGAGTTGGCCCATCAACTTGGGCCTCCAGACAGAGTCCAGCCGTTTTCTCAAAGCACATTTGACTATTTCGGTGAGCTAGGCTGGATAACTACAGTAATTTCTCCACCCACCATTGCTGGCTATTCTCTTTTACGGATTTCAGAACTTGATGACCAGAGTCTAGAAAAATCTAGGAAAATCGGTCCTAGAGTTGGGTCCTGTCTTCTGAAAAGCAGCATAGGTAGCAGGTTCATGGTGTTTAGGGAGGCCTGGGCCCTGACTCAGCTCTGTTCCCACTCATCTGGAGTAAAGTCACTGCTCCTCGTGTCCAGGTTTGAGATTTAGTTACTCCTAACTGCATTCCTATGGTATCACTTGTCCATAAGTCACCTCACTTCCCCTAACCTGTCCAGTGAGAAAATGCCTCCCCTTATCATTTGGGGGGTCAAATGCAAAATAATAGGAAAGTGCTTTCAAAGTGTGATTACACAGAAAAGCTTGAAGGGCCCTGTCCTAGCAGGCCCAGCGGGGGTGCAGGTGGGAAGGGAGCCTTCTAGGAGGAGCTCTGATGAGCCTAGTGGGAGCATGTCACTCTTTGCGTGGGAGCTCTCAGAGGCTAGGACTTGAAGGTTTCCCAAAGGACTCATCTCCCCACTTGCCCTGAGGATGGTCAAGGCACCTGATCTGAAACATTCTAATTGTGTGAAGGCATGGAGTCCCCAAGAACTGATCATTTGTTAATAGCTTATTATTTAATAGTACTATTTTCATCCCATTATCATCTAGTAGACAGGGGCCCTGGGACAATGGGACAGAAGTAGGTGTTTTCCAGGGAGAAGTGGAAAGAGGAGTTCTGAGACGGGGCAGTGACATGGAAGGGCCATCTGGTGAAGGACCCCAGGGTAAAGGAAGTGCGCTGAGCCCCAGTGAGGGAAGGAAAACCCTGTGAAGAGTTGGAGATGCTCAAGGAGTTGGCTGGGGTGTGCCTGAATTTTGTTAGAGATGATTCTTGTCAGACAGAAGGGACCGAGATCAAGATATCTACGTAGATGAGCCCTTGGAGGTCCAATTCTCGTTCCCCGGGCTCCCACAGGTCTTCTCAGACACCCCTGGTCCTGAACCACCGTTAGCCATCTGGAAGTTCACGGGTATATCAGTCTTGTCCCCATCTGGATGGTATGCTAATGGAAATGCAGCTGATCTGTTGGTTTCCTGGGTGCCCCACCCCCAGTGCCCTGAGACCCGGCCTGCAGGACATGACCAGATATCCTGTGACCGTGAGCTCGCACAGCCTGATCAGACTTTCTCTTGCCAGAAACTAAAACAGAGGGGTCAATGCCATCTAGCTAACCAGCAAGTCTCCTTTAGTCTGCCATCTCAAGTTCACTGATGGACGTCTTACTTTTTCACTTATTTTCCCACTTGGCCTTAAAAAGACAGAGGGAAAGAGAAAGACAGAGGGAGAGAATCAGAGTGCATATATGTTAATCTCCCATTTTCACAAAGCTGCCCTAATATGTCAGGGGAAGGAGAGCCAATGTCTACTGGAGGAACACAGAAAAACAAGATTTATTGACTCATAATTGCATTCCTATTATATCATTTGCCCAATATGTTTGTCTTGCTGGATTGTAGCATATCCAGGGAGTAAAAAACCCACAGGATATATAGCAAAGTGCCAGGCATGACAACTGAATTAAGTAAGCATAATTCACCAGTTCTAATAAAATCGCTTTTATCTGTGTGTGAGTATTAATGTGTTCTGACATGCTCCTAATTTCTATTTTGTTATTTATGAAACAGAAACCTGACAATTCACTAAATCATCATGACCAATTCCTTTTAAAATCTGTTCCATTTGCTGGACACGCATTATTTTTTATTTAAGAATTGCACTGGGTTTCAGTGATTCAAAGTTTGCAATAAGGAGCAAATAAATCAGATGACTGCCTAATGACATAAATGAAGGGGTCTTCACCAAATTATTAGTCCACTATGGCTGCCCCATGGTGCCTAAAATTCTACCATCTGCGTTACTCCTGAGCTCCTAACAAGGATTTCCTTGTACCGACCTGGGTCTTCATCAAAACCAGAACACTGAGTTTTAGGAAACTTGAGGAAAGTTTCTTTTTGCTGAGGAAGAGGTTTCCAAGGCCCAGAAGGCAAGTAGGACAACCCTCCTCAAGAGGAGCAGATCCTTTGGGTCAAGGGACACAGCAAGACCCCCCAGAGAGAAATAAATACCCTGGAATTCTCAGAGTGGGATAAAAACTCCGAGCCCCCACTTCCCCACTTCTGATCTCTTTCAAGGGCTTTTCATTCTTAGCCTGATCAGCAGATAGACAGCAGGGCCCACAGGGAGTGAGGAATAAGAGAGAGGGTGAAGGCTGGGAACCACCAGGTGCCTGGGCCCTGCCAGAGAGGGCAGGTGCGGGGGGGGGGGGGGGGGGGGGGG
>CM052887.1:90109250-90164829 GCA_028534135.1 Potos flavus | reverse complement strand
AATCTTGCATCCTTCAAAGGCGGGGGTACGACCCAAGGTCAAACCTTAACTTGTACAGTCTCCTACTGATCGCCACTTTTCACATGTAAATCAGCGTGAGGTTGGTTTCCTCAACCAAAGTTTAATCTCCTTTAGGACAGACTCTGTGTTGTCCCAAGAGTGCCCTCTGTGTCAAGTTTCAGCTCAATAAATATCAGCTCATTGATTACGGGGTGAAGAACAAGTCTCATGGGAGTGACAAAAAAAATTATAAAGTATTTTAAAGAAGTTATTATTGTTTTTTATCACACAGAATAATGTAGCCCAATATTAACCAAAGTTACAACTTACAGGGTTTTTAACCTACTTTTGGAAGAGATATGTTTTGTTGTTTAATAACATGTGGGCAGTTTTTGCGGTGCCGAAGGGAGTGCTTAAGAGATTTAATGTGAATTTCTTAATTTAGTTTATTAAAGAGACGGAGCATTCCCTATGTGGTCTCAATTTGAGTATTAACTAGTATTGGAGTATTAACTTGAGTATTTTTTATACCCCCTTTTCCAGAAGGAACAAAGACAACTCTCAGTCTATCCCCTGGTCTACCGATCACAGATTAGAGGATTCTGAATAAGAGAGGAGCAAAACTGCTTCCAAAAAGGGATTTAAAGCAGCAGGTCTGAGCGGATGATATTTTACTACAATCTTTAACACAAGGGATTAAGCCAAACCATAAAGAATAAAGTTTTTCCCTGGGGCAAATAATACATTATGTGTTAATAAAAAAAAAAAAAAAAAAGAATAAAGTTTTTATAATCAGATTTACTCCATAAAAATACTAGGAGGATGAATTCTGGGAAATAAATAAAAGTTGGAACTTAGCAAAATAAGGGAGACTGACCAGTAATTCTGGATATAGTCCAGATGCCGCAAACTCAAGCGTCCAGCCCCGACGACCTCCCAGGTCCATGGCTGGCTCTCAGTGCCCCCCTTCTACTTCCTGCACGGATTCTCTTAGCTACACAAAGACAGTTTCTGCTAATTATTTCAGCTCAGTCATCATTTTTTCCCCATAGAGCAAGAAAATTTTCCACTCTCTTTCCAATTTTATGCCGCTTTCTTTGTTCTTCGACTGACGGAGTAGACAGAACTCGGGCTGATTTATTTCCATCTCCTCTGGATATTCAAGATATAAAGCAAGCCCATTAAACAGCAGACATGTGGCAGCTGCATTAGGAAAGCAACTGAAAATTTCCACTAAATGTCTAGATAGAATCATCGCAAGTTAGAGGTACAAGGATCCTTAGAAACCACCTCATTAAACTATGCACCAGCAGCATAAAACAGAGTAATTCAAAGCATTAAAAGTCCCTGCCAATGTCCTTCTTCTCTCGTTCATTTTACAGCTTCGTCTTCCCGCACTGGTCCTGAGGTCACGGTCCTGTTGGGATCCGTGGCCCTGCTTCCAGTCTAGGTCCCAGTTTGTCAGAGTTTTGCAAACCTTGGGACTTCGGTATTGACCTTCACTCTTAGAACCATCCAAACCAATAATACATCCCCTACATCCATGGGCTCCAGAGCAGGGAGCTCTTGCCAAGGAAGCATCCTTAATTCCCTCGGCCAGCTGAGAAGATACCGGGCTGTCTGATATTTCTCCCTTAGCTCTTCTGTCTCTCTCTTGCTTTAATATTAATTCCACCAGGCCATTGCATCTCCATCAACTTATCCTCATTTCATCCTTCATTATGGAAAACCAAGAGGTACGGAAGTCCCAGTGTGGCTGGGCCCCCAGCCTGGGGTGGGGACGCTGGTGGCCCTGGGCATGACTAGAGGCTGGAGAACCAGCCTGCTGAACATGTTCTCCCAGAAGTACTAAGGAGATTCCTAGTAAAGAACTCACTCGGGAAGGAAGTCAAAATTCTCAAACTGGGTTCCCAAAGAGTGGGCCTTGCCCAAGACTGAGAAAGAAGAACCCAACCACAATGCAATGTCTCTCTCTGCAGCCTCCTGGTATCAAGAAATTCTAGGTCTAGATGGCTGCCATGAATATCTGAGTAAGAATGGAAGGGATATCTGCAGAATTGGCTCCAGGAGCTTTGGCAACAGCAATGGCCGCCAGCTAGACACGAGCCCTTTGACATCTGACATTGGCAGCAGCTCCAGTGAGCGCTGGTGGCATAGATGCTGGTGTGGCAACGGGAGGTATGACCCCAGTGAGCGAGAAAGGGAGAGACAGCCAGGAAAACAACCTTGTAAACACGTGAGAATTCCAAGCACAGCTAACGGGTTCTTGTCATGCTTCTGAGACAGGTGGAAGGTGCCTCTTTGGAGAAGTTTCCTCTTGTTTTTTTCTTTTTTGTCTCCATATGATTTTTTTTCAGCTAGAGAAGGCTTTCTTTAAAACAAAATATTTATTTAAGTAATCTCTGCACCCAACGTGGGGCTCAAACTCACGACCCCAAGATCAAGACTCGTACGCTTTTTTGACTGAGCCAGCCAGGTGCCCCGAGAAGGCTTTCCATTCGTTACCAAACTAAAATTACTGTTGTTGTTCATTAAGACCAACAGTGTATCATCTATATGCTGGTCCCCAAACTTTACCTTTTTTATATTATGTCCATCGTTCAATTAATTTTGATTTAATTCCAAAGGTATTAGCCACACTAAAGCAGTGTAACAAACTACTACAACACTCAGTTGCTTACAACCTATGTATTTTTTTATTGGTGAGACTACTGGACACCTGGAGCAGCCCTGCTGTAGGCTGTGAGTAAGCGGAGTTGGACCCAGGCTTTTCGTTGAGTTCCGTTGCATTAGTGTCTACGTTCTCTTTGAACGACAGCCTTCGAGGGCATGTTCTTGTCACGATGGATCCCGGGGAGCACGAGGCCAAGCCCACCGCTCACGCACAGCAAGCTCATTACAAGGCCACTGACCCAAGCTAGTGGCCACGCCCACGTACTACAGGGCAAGAAATATGCCCTCTGCGCTCTGGCACATGGGGAGACCACGCGCCAGAGGGAAGGAGTGAAGAATGAGAATAAGGAACTCCCACAAAACATTTACTTATCAATTACTACTTCAGTGGAAGCCGGAACGATCTTTTTCATTACCCCTTTTATGGAGAGCACTGTTTGCTAACTTGGCCATTCGTTTATGGTAATTGGCTTGGCACAGACGCAGCTTCGGGAATGCCCGTTGGATAAATGCAAATGTCAGAGGAAATGCTGTCACTGATTTTATTTCCTCCAATGTTTCATTTTTCCCTATTTGGTTTTCTTATTTTGAAAATGCCCCATTGCATTTTCAAACTTCAACCTAACTTTGGTCATACTACCTTGGGGAAAGAGTAGTTCACTTACAAATATTATTTCCACCTAACACCTGAGTTAATTCAAGGTCAGATTCCAACCGACCACGCTCCTGGTTTTCAAATCGGCAATATCCTTTTACTTTTTAATATGAAGATAGGTCTTACAAAAGGCTTCATTTCTCTTCACTGACTCTCAGCTCTCATCTTGTGGAAACCAAGCCCTGTGGGTGAACGTTACTACACACGCTCCGAGGAGCAGGAATACTGCGAAATGTACGTGGAACGAACAAGCCCAGTAATGGCCCTCTGACACCGGAGACTCTTCACCTTCTCCTGGGGAGAAGACAGGAGCAGCCAGGAGGCTGAGCATCCATGAAGCGAGCTCACAGCGGCCTATTCCAATATGGAAAAGAGAATGGATCTAGCAAAAGGGAGAAAATCCATATCCACTATTTTTCTAAATGGCTTATTATATCCAAATTCTATGTCTGTATGATTCTCGCAGCCTTCACTTCTCGGTGGATTCGCGTCACGCCACGACAGTGTTTGAGTTTGCTCATCAGGCCCAGAGATGACTACTTCTGACTTCTCTGAGTGCAGAGAGGAATGAACTTGACCAGCCGGAAAGCTGGAGCTGCCACCACCGCTGTGGGAAAGGGATGTCGCTTCCCAATCTTTTGCCATTAGATATATCAGTTGTTTCTGAAATAAATGCCCAGCCACACAGGCAACGTTGTGAGATGTCCCAGTCTCAAGTACAACTCAACATAATTAAGCAGGGAGTACTCTGAATTTTTTGTTTCCTTACTCATTTTCCCAATACATATTGTTCATTTATTCTGGAATCCTACAAAGCTAAAGAAAGGGGGTGAGGATGGATGGAGGGGAAGGAGCAGAAGAAGAAAAGACTTAGATACAAGTGAACAATACAGGAGACAAAAATTGGCAAGGCCCAGCCTTTGTGAAATCCGTGAAGCCACTGGTCCCTGGGTCCCATTCTAACGCCCTTCTCTTTCTGGAGCCGGTGCTCTCCCTTCTGTTCACAAGTCTCCCCACTCGTTCTCTTTTTCTCTATCCTGCCTCAAGAAGGGGTCCAGCCCACTGGCCTGAGAAGATCCTCGGTCAGGGACGTTTATGCACATGCACGCACACACAGAGGCGGAGGATTGTGAGGCGGTTGTCTTACCCGGTAGAGGAGCAGGTGAGGAAAACAGATTTGGTTCCAACCATGTGGAACCGAGAGAGGCTCACCCCAGCCAACAGTTACATGGAGTCTTCACTGCTGACTCCCACACGCAGAGATGCCCGAGGGCTGCTCTGGCACGGCTCCGCACTCCAGCTGCAGGGCTCTGGCCACGCTCTCCGACGACGTCTCTGCAATCACCTCTCCTCGTCTGACAGCTGCCGACTGACTCTTCCTGTCCCTCGATCATGGCCCACGGTCCCTTTCGTTTGATGTCGGAGAAAATGCATTTCCCCACAAGACGATCTTCTAGTTGGCATTTCCCGCTGGTGCGGGAATTTTAAAGTGTGACTTTAACCATCCCACTGGGAAATTACGAAATGCTTGTGGCCTAACGAAATGTGATTACGACCTCTGAAGCCTCTGGCTGTAGCCTGAGAGGAAAAATAAGTCCAGACCCACAAAGCTTCAGCAAGAGTGAAGGAGAGAAGGAGGGGACACGGCAAAGTGCATTAGCAGCTCTGCAATGATTGGATCTCTGGGGCTTTGGACACCTGTCTGAGAAGGACCAAACGTCTTTATTTTCTGCAGTTAAATCAGTGTCAGGGATGAGCTCCTGTCCTTCTGAAACGGTGTGAAATACGATTCAGCTTCGGCCTCTCACACAGATTGCCCAGAGCCACCAGAATGGCCACCGGCTTCGCCGTCTGCCCACAGCCACGCTGTCCGTGTTCAGGACGCGGTGGAGCAGATACGTCCGACTCCAGAGTCCTGATGGGGGGAGGGGAATGGGGAAACGAGGCACCGCGTCATCCGCGCTGATCACTCTGGAACATACTTCTGAGTCCCCCAACTAGGTTACCTCTGCACTTTCCATTATACAAAATAAGGAACCCGACGCCTCTACCATTTCTTCTAGCTCCTTCCTTCACTTCACTTCCCAACACCGCACAGAAATATAATTACAATTACGAAGATTAATAACTGGAGATACGGGACAATATGTAAATGTTGTCTTCCATTCTGCCTCTGGAAACTGTTTAAAATGTAAAAATCCAAACGGTATTCTTTCCGACCTTGATAGTACAAAGCCTAAGTCCCGCACCACCGCGTACGCTCAGCCCTTGAACAGCCCCCCCACGCACAGTCGAAAATCCAGGTATAACTCTTGACCCCCAAAACCTTACCTACTCATAGCCCACTGATGACAGAAGTCCCACCGATAAACAGCCAATTAACACCTGTCTTGTAAGTTACGTGCGTTATACACTGTATTCTTACAATAAAGGAAGCTAGAGAAAAGCAAATGTCATGAACAAAATCAGCAGGAAGAGAAAATATACTTCCAGTACTGTATTGTATTTACTGAAGCGAATCCGCACGTGAGTGAACCCATGCGGTTCCAGCCCACCCGTGCTGCTCAAGGGCCAGCCGTCCTACAGAGAGCGGGGCCGTCCACACTGTTAGAACAGCGCCACCCAAAACACGCTATTATAAGAATCTACCGTCAACAACTCATCTCTACTTACACTTGCAACCTGCTCAAACTCTGGCCACATTTACGTTTGCTGCAACTGGGGGGAGCGGGGGAGGATAACTTCCCGGGAAAGCTATCAGAGTTTTCCTGGAGATTTTAGGTACAAAAAGAAGTCCTGACGTCACTTCTCCGTAAGATCTGCAATTTCTTCATCTTGCTCCTTGCTTCGGTCTTTAAACCTTCCCCGCAGAGCCGGAAGAACCTTCTGGCCCCCGAGCCCCTGAGCCTGGGGGTGCTGCGTGCCGCACCCCTGCAGGAGTCACAGTTCTGTCACTCGCATGTTGCTGAGGCGCACTCTTAAGTCATTTTTTGTTGTGAAAGAGCACATGAGAAAAATTGCTCTGAGATTTTACATGACTGGAAAGGACTTCATTCTACCTTATCACTGACTATTTTGACTCGTAAAGACTTAAAGGTTTTTAAATCATTTCCCTCTGGTCTCTTGTTTTCTCCCCACACTGCTGACGAGAGGCTTCATGCCAACATCATCCTTCTTCTTTGTAGAAAAGCTGTTTGCACTTGGTTTTATCCTCTCTGAAGTTTTTAGAAACTTCTTTATGCCTGACTACTTACATTTTAATGAGGATGTGTCTGGCTTCTCCGCTCCTGTTGGTTAGTATTCACGGACCCTTTCAACTGAAGTGTCCATCTTTTTGCAATTTGGGGAAATTTTCTTCTATCATTTCTTACTCACTCCCTCTTTCTTGAACTCCCCTTATAGAATCAATCCCATAAATCAATCCTCTAATGTAGAGATGAGACTTCAGATATTTTTCTAATGATCAGTGATGAGCCGGGCCTATTTGTAGCATGTTCAGACTGGACAAAATCTCACAAAGCAGAACAAGCTTCTGAAGAAAGATTTCGTTTCTTTACAAGTGATTGGAGATCAGTTAGAAATCTGTATCTGTTGCTCACATTTCTATATTCCAGAAAAGGAACCTGACCTTTCCAAATATTTTCGAGAGAGTGAAAGGACAGGCTCGCTAACCCTCTGAGAACCTGCTTGATGAATCAAGGGCCCAACTGCCTGTTAACTCAGGAAGAAAAAGCAGAAGAGGGGAAGTGGTAGAGTAACACGGTGTCTATGGTTAAGGACACCAGTATCAGGGAGAAATCCGCGCCGTGCCTTGGTTCACCAGGTGATCAGTAAACACCTATGCGAGGTTGCTTACCTACACTGGCCTCACACCCCGGGGTAAACTTCCCTCTGGGACTCCAAAGAGATCGTGAGGACAACCTCTTTCTTTGCAGCTGGCCAACCCAACGCCACCTGAAAATAATCAGCCCCCACTCACACGTAATTAAACTTACACAGTCACCTGCTTCTCTCGTTCACGTGAAAAAAATTCCAAGAACTTTTAAAGAAATTTGGCTCTGAAGTTCATCTTCTCTCAGCTGGACTCGTAAAACACTGTGATCTTCTCAGAGATTTGAGAGCTCTCGGGCCACTTCTAGTTTGATAATTTAAAAACATGGTTTTCATCAGACCTCTATGTTTGGGGCCATTTGCAATTGAGAACTGAGGCCACTAGACTTTCCTGTCCATGTTGTAAAACTGAAGATACAAAGAGACAATGGCCAGACCACTTATGACATCAGACTCTGACCCCCCGCCAGGCCGAGAAGCCAAACCACAGCCTCTGCGGTCACCGGGCCAGATGGCCAGGACTGGTCAGGAACTGCCAACTTCTCTTTTGTCCCATTTCCAACTCTGGGCCATCACGGAAACTCCAATATGCCCCCAAACTGATGAAATAAAATGTCATGTTTCTGGTTAGCCAACCTCCAGCTTTCCTGGGCCAACAACCTCCAATGAGAGCATATGTTTTTCTTTTTTTACTATAAAGCTTTCTCCCCTGCCCGCCTGCGAGTCCCAAGCAAGGAGGTGACGGGGCTGACCTTTGCTGTAGCAAGCTCTGACTACGCAGCCTCTGTCGGTTCTCACGGGGGTCTTCTTCATTTCCGCAACATAGAAGTTCATCTTCTCTCAGTGTGATTTGTTAAACACAGTTATCATTCTCAGGGAATGATTACAATCTAAACAATTCTGGGTAAAGGCATGTTTCCATTCTTTGATAAGCAATACCTGGATGAGCCAAAACCACTCATCTTCCAGAAGCAAGTATGCTTTTGAAAAATAGCTAAGGCCCTGAACCAACTAGATAGCTTACTTGTTAAAAACTAACAAGTTAAAACCAACTAATTTGCTAATCAATATTCACTTCTGGAATTCATCTTACGGTGCCTACCTATCCAAGGCTATCAGTGACTCTGTCTAAACCAAAGAGTTGCCCTCCTTGCAAGAGTCTCCTTAAATCACTCACCCAGGCTCCCACCCTCCCTCAGCTTCTCTCTTCTTTTATTTAGACTCTCTTGGGGCGCTTGGATGGCTCAGTCAGTTAAACGTCCACCTTCGGCTCAGGTCATGATCTCAGGGTCCTGGGATCAAGTCCCACATCAGGCTCCTTGCTCAGCGGGGAGCCTGTTTCTCTCTCCACCTGTTGCTCCCCCTGCTTGTGCTCTCTCTGACAAATAAACAAGTAAAATCTTTAAAAAAAAAAAAAAAAAAAGATAGTGTTCTCGCTTACTCCAGTAAGTTTAATAAATTTCATTGTGCTTGTTCAACACAAGGACCACACTACGGTGGTCCTTTTGGGAAACTGACAGTTGATAATCCTGGAGATTTTTCCAAGATCTTCTTCCTGCTACGGTTCTACAATCTCTATTCAGAACAATCTCTACTCTGACACTTCCGGAGCCGCACACACAGGGGTCTGAGCTATGATTTCTTTTTGCCAAGCTCCCAAATGCTTTTGAACATTTCCTGATCATTGTTTGCTTATTCTGGGATGGTCTGAAGCTCTTTCTTGCCAAAAAGATATAGCTCTTACAGTAGTAGAAATATTATTTGATTCTTCATTTTCAGTTTCGGGAATTCCAACCTACTGCTAATGAAATCACATTCAAATGTGTGCCCCCGTCACTAGAAAAGTTTTGCAAAGCCTTACTACTTACATGGAAATTTCACTGCTCAGATTGCCTTCAATCTTAAGAAAAGATAGAAATAACAGGAGCATTCTTGGGCTAAAGTTAGCATTGTTTTCAGAGACACATGAACTTTTGTCACCTGGAAGTAACCTTTGACTTCCATGACAATGCGGACAACTCTTTCTGGGACCCAATGCCACTTCCGAATGAGTTAGTAGCAGGTCAGCCCATTTCTGTAGGAATTTTATCTCTGATTCTAGACTGTTCTCTCTAGCAAACAAACTTGGACAAATACTGCAAAAGACTCACATAATAAATCCAGTCTTATCATCCATGCATGTGAGCACCCTTTGCTCAGTATCCTCCTAAACAAGACCTGCATAATGTAAAACCTGGAAAATTGATTTTCTTAAGAGACAGCTGAGAGAAATGACCCTCAAAACCTTACAGACATGATCTTATCAGATACTGTTAAGTAGCACAGCAGGAAAATCTCAAGGGTTTGATCCTTGAATATACACTTGCCTCCCTCCACCCTTGGAAAAAAAAAGACATACAACATTTTCCAATCATTGAAAATCTGCGCTGTATAGAGACCTCAAGCTGAAGACTATTTGAAATTCTCTAAAAGTAGATAACCACTGGAAGAAAACAGTTTCTCTCAAAGACTTTCAGATCAAGGAGACATCTGCCTGCGGTTGATACGCTCAACCCAAGACCCACAGAACAAGATTCAGATAGCTGGAGCCACGGATTCTCAAGCTTTAAGCTGCATGCTTTTGTTTATTATTTTCTTTAGTCTTTACGTACTGTAAGGTTCTGGGGATTATTAAGTGACACTTTTTGTCCATTAACCCTGGTGCTTGTAAGATCCTTATCATTAATATATAATTTTGCCTCCTTAGCCACTCTTTGGTATGAGTCCAATACGGAAATATAATTTATTAATGATGTAGCCAAACTATATAAGCAAAGGAACCATTTGGTTTATATTCACTTTTCTTTCTGTGCTACCATCTTCCTTTGATACCACTTTCTTTTAATAAGGCAGTCGATCCCTTGGTAATTGGACTCAATGACTAAGTATTTTTAAGACTGCAAGCAACATAACAGGACAGCTAGACAGAAATCTAAAATCCTCCGTAATACTCTACATAAAAGGGGAATTTTCTGTCTCCCCAGAAACAGCGTTCAAGTGCTTTTCATAGGAGATGCCTTATATAATAGAACTTTTACAAAAAGAAAGTCGGTAAAAAAGCAAGAACAGTTGCTATATATTTCGAAGCTATCTCACTTTTACAGACCTTGTAAGAAAGCGGAGGTGTCCTTACCTTAGGCTCAAACCTATGCTTTTCTGCTTGAAATCTATTTTGCTTGATCCGTATTCTAAAATGTCCACCACCTGGCTCAGAACCACACTTGATGAGTGGTTTCAAATTTTATCATGCTCTGAGATGCTAGCCTATCACCAGTTATGTTTTGGCTGGAATATATCATCAGATTGTCCTTAATGACCAGTTTGGGATTTGTAGCACAAAAATCTATTGGCTATGGCCCATAAATCGTATAGGAATCTGTTTTCTCTGTACACGGATTTATGTCTTCAGCATAGTCCTGACTCAAGAGCAGTTCTATGAAAGCACACGGGTAGTGGTTCAAGATAGAGCTGTTGAGATGTGACTGGCCTCTCGAGGTGGAACTTGAGCTTACTTACGAGAAGTGTTTTGCTTACATATCTACAGATCTCTCTTGGATTTTTCTAAAAGATTTTTTATTTATTCATTTGAGAGAGCAAGAGAGAGAGAGCGGGGGGTGGGGGAGGAGCAGAGGGAGAGGGATAAGCATTCTCCGCGCTGAGCGCAGAGCCCAACCCAGGGCTCGATCCCAGGACTCTGAGATCATGGCCTGAGCCGAAACCAAGAGTCAGAAACTTAACCAACTGTTCCACCCAGGTGCCCCTCTCTCGGATTTTTTAACTATGACAAAAAGTTCTGGAAAAGAAAGACAATCATGAAATGAGGTAATTGAGCAAATAGTCTCCTGTAGCTCTTCGGATTAGGGATGAGGTCTTCTTTTCGTTTAACTTGGGTATATTGTTTAATTTGGCTTTCACGTGGACTACACACTCTGACCACACTCCTTCTCGTAGTGTTTGTCTGCACTGCAGTGCTCAAGTGTGTGGTCTCCAGTTTTTAGTGCTGCTACACAGCTACAATCCAATCAAAGGATCCAACAAGTGATCTTCTAATGAAAAGCCCAAGAACCTCTGACACTTGCAAAGGTTGGGATGCCTCCCATGAGATACTCTAGTGGTACCCATGACACAGGAAGCAGTGGTACAGATCAGGATTGATCGTGTCCCCCAAAGACAGTAGTCTAGCCTCCAGCTAGGCTGAAAAACTATCAAAGGGGGAAGAGAAAGAACTGAAACCAACACACTTTATTGCCGTGCCAAATCATTATGAGAATAAACATGTTTTACTCTTTCGGACTAAACATTTTGGAACAAACGTACTTTCTCATTCCCGCTAAACAATATGTTAGCATCAAGCGAAAATATCTCAGATGCTTGCTCCGAGGAATCACGGCCCCAGGAAGATAGCTCTGGAAACCAACTATAAAAACTTACTTCTCAAGACTTACAGCTTGCCCATTAATACTCTGAGACCTTCACCTCTCTGTGCCCACCAATCTAAAGCTATTATGCTATAAACTTGTCCCATTACTAATCGGTATCCTGTTTAGTGGGCTGTATTAGTCAGGATTCTCCATGGAAACAGACCCAGTGGAAATGACAAATAGATGATGATGATGGATAGATAAACAGATGGATAGATAGATAAAATATTCATTATGAGTAACTGACTCACGTGATTATGGAGGCTGAGAAGTCCCACGATCTGCTGTCTACACACTGGAGACCAAGGAAAGCTGATGGTGCAGTTCAGTCCCAATCCAAAGATCAAAGAGACAGAGGAGCTCATGGTATAAATCCCAGTCCAAGGGCTAGAAAAGATAAGATGTCCCAGCTCAATCAATGAGGCAAATAAAAAAAGGACAAATTCCTCCTTCCTCTATCTTTTTTTTTATATTCAGGCCCTCAGTGAAACAGATTGAAGAGAGGGCAATCTACTTTACTCAGTTCGCTATTTCAAATGCTAATCTCAGGGTGCCTGGGTGGCCCAGTCGGTTAAAGGGTTAAATGTGCGACTCTTGATTTCCGTTCGGGTCATGAGCTCGGGGTCATGGGCTCATTGTCGTGAGACGGAGCCCTGCACGGTGCCCTACATCTGCAATGGGCTCTGCGCTCAGCGGGGAGTCTGCTTGAGATTCTCCCCCCCTCTGCCCCTCTCCCCTAAAAAATGCTAATTTCACCAAGAAACACCATCACAGACACACATAGAAACAATGTTTAATTTGGATACCCTCTGGCCAGTCGAGTTCACACATAAAATGAACCATCACACAGACCCACCTTAAAGTCTGCCGCCCTGGGTGCTAGAACCCTGCGAATATCCTCCCTCGACTTTCTCCTTCTGACATCATACTAGACTGTCAAGGTGGAGCTCTCTCTGAGTGCGGTAAATTTAATGAACTTCACTCTTCTGGTCCGACACATTTTACTGATAGTGTTTTGAGGCGTTGACAGCTGCCAGCGCAGCCTCCCCCCAACACATGGGAATCTGCACCCACACCCGGCATAGATCCTCGTTCTAAAACCATCCCTTGCAGTATGAATTTTCTCTCTTAAGGTCAACCTATAATCTGTTCTTTTGCACTGGGAATTCAATGGGAATTTGGATTGCTTCCAGCTTTTTCATATTAGGAATAGTGCTGCTATAAACATTTTCTCCTGGAGCACACGTCAAAGAATTTTTCTTGAGTATTATCTAGGAAGAGAATGGCTTCTGATCGATCACAGGGTATGCAAATGTTCAAATTACAAGAAAACATGAATGTTGTTTAACTAAAGCAATTGTGTCAGATAATGTTCCACCATCGGTGAGTCAGACAAGTTCTTGGCTCATATCCTTCCTACCATTTAATATTATCAGGTTCCTTAATTTTGCCAATCTGATCAATAACACAATGGACTAGGTCTTCACATGTTTACTGGCCACTTCTTTTTCCCTTTACGATAAAATGTCCACATCTTTTGCCCATTTTTCTACTTTTTTTATTGTCCTACAGAAATTTTAAATATATTTTGATATTAATACTTGAATCATTATGTGTGTCCCAAATATCTTCTCTCAGTTTGTGATTTTTAGAAATATTTATACTGTCTTTTGATGAGTAGAAATTCTTAATTTTAAGGGGACCTGGGTGGCTCAGTCAGCGAAGCGTCCAACCCTTGCTTTCGACTCAGGTCACGGGATCAAGCCCTGCATCAGGCTCAGCCCTCAGTGGGGAGTCTGCTTGTGTCTCTCTTTCTTCTCCCTCTTCCTCTCCTCCTACATGCACACACGTGCACGCTCATGCACGCACTCTCTCTCAAATAAATAAATCTTTAAGAAAATTCTTAACATTAAAATAATTAGATGTATCATTCTTTTATCGTGATCATTTTTGTTTAAAAAAACCTTTCCCCAGGATGCCTGGGTAACTCAGTCAGTTAAGTACCTGCCTTTGGCTCAGGTCATGATCCCAAGGTCCTGGGATCAAGCCCTGCATCAGGCCTCCTGCTCAGCGGGAAGCCTGCTTCCCCCTCTGCCTGCCACTTCCCCTGCTGGAGCTCTCTTTCTCCCTGACAAATAAATAAAATCTTTTTTTAAAAATAAAAATAAATAAAAAGGCTTTTCCCTAATCAAAATCAAAAAGATACTATACATTTTCATTTCAGAAATGTTAAACAGTGCCATCCTTATATTTTATGGGTGGTGACAATGACCAGAAGGAAATCATGGACTCCACTGCCCACCTGGACCCCACAGGAGAGCCTCAATATTGCCTCTTGCAGAGGTGGAGCGTGAGTAGGACTTGTCTCAAGCCACAAACTGAAGTGGGGACCCCTGACAAGAGCCCATGTCTCTGCCTGACCCTCCTAGGTGAGAGGAGTTCCGCAATTATCAAATACGGCACGATCTGTAATCTTCTCCCCTCTTTGGAATTTGAAGCTGCTGTATATGGATGAACCTATCGAAGCATGGAGGGTTGAAGGTTGTGTGTGCTTCTGCCACCTGGTGGCCGTATCTTGTGCCAGGATCAGCCCCAAAGTCCCTCAAACTTCCCACAGATGGCGAAGGATGGGAAGCCACGCGAAGGGGGATGTTACTTGCCAAAGACGGCCTGTACGTTGGCCCCTAGGTGGCTTATTTCGGTCTGAGACCCATTTGCTGAAAAGCCCGCCAGCAACTAAACTCAGAATTTTACATATCCAGTTGTTTTAAACATAAACCAATAAGCACATTTTCAGCCACAGAGAGTCTGTCTGCTTTGTATACCCCACAACACCGTGCCCAACGTCTGCGAGCCGCACATGAGACAAACCCCAGGCCTATAAAGACCCCGAGCTGCCGCTGCCCTTTGGAGGTACGGACCCCGAGACTCCCCACGAGGCTGCTGAGCCACATCCCCGGACGTGTGATCCCCCTCCTCCAAGCCCCTCCCCAGCTTCCGGGCGGTGGCCCCAAGACCAGCTCGGGAAAGTCTCACTCCCTGAGGGACTTCCCCTGCCTACAAACCTGTCAAAGCATCGCCCACATAAAGCCATGTGTGACTCTGCCACCTTGTGGTCACCTCTTGCTCCGGGATCAGAGATAGCAGGAACGGGAAGGGTACAAGGCGAGACGTTACTTCCCTGGGCATTGTCTCCTGAGCCCTGAAGTGACATGAGAGGTCATACTTCTGGGACAGGCAGTCCGGAGATAGCACTCTTCGGAGCAAGAGGGGAAGGAGGGCAAATCTATCCTGTCCTCCCGTCTTCTGTTTCCAATGGCTCAAAAGCCATCTAGCGAGGAGTTAACACCTGCGTATAGACGCGCGGCACTCTCCATTCCCCTGAGCAGCCACTCAAGATACCAGAAGTGACATGAGGAGCCAGAAACTCCGGGCATGCAGTTAGCTGGCGGCGGCTGAGGGAAGCCCCAGGCAGAACTGTGTGAGTCCAAACAGAATCTGCAGGCCGCTGAAGGGTGGTAAGCAATGCGGATCCAGAAAGCAGACAACAGAATCTAAGAAAAAGTTAAATATATCAGATACGTTTATTTAGGACATAGTGTTGAGAGGAAAAGGAGAAATAAATTGCAAAAAAAACCTAAAAAGATAATCTCGATATTGGTATGTATCCTTCTTTCCATGCTTTTTCTAAGCACGGGAGAACTATTTCCAGTGATTAGCCTGAAAATGGGGGATTTTACATAATCGTGCTTTTCAATTTAAAAAGGGATGTGTTTTTACGCATTTTTTAAAAACTAAATGTGTATAAAGTAAAAGTAAAGACCGCAGTCTAGTTTGTAGGTGCTGGATATTGAGTTCTATCAAATAGAGGGTATGCCTTGACTTTTTCAAAGGAAACAGTTAGAGGACCCCTGCCCATGACCTCCCGGATTGGCCAACTCTGCAGCGAGAAATCGAAGACTATGATGCCCATCGCTTCCTACAGCCCATGGGGGCAGCACTCACTGCCCCCCGTACGCAGTGTCCCTTCGCTAACAGGCCTCCTCCTAGAGGTCAGTGGCTTCACGAGGAACCCTAAGCTCTGTGACACTTTCAACTGCTCCTCCACAGGACGAGCCAGGCCTGCGTGTTGGGCAGAAACATCTCCAAAATAAAGCATCGAGAGGGGCACCTGGGTGGCTCAGTGGGTTAAAGCCTCTGCCTTCGGCTTGGGTCATGATCTCAGGGTCCTGGGATCGAGCCCCGCATCGGGCTCTCTGCTCAGCAGGGGGCCTGCTTCCCCCTCTCTCTCTGCCTGCCTCTCTGCCTACTTGTGATCTCTCTCTCTCTCTGTCAAATAAATAAATAAAATATTTTTTAAAAAATAATAAAGCATCAAGAAACAACTAGTAATAACTTTCCAGAAAGTCAAAGGGACCAAGTACAGAGCTTTGTTTTTTTCAGGACTACATTTGGAGAACTCCACCTCAGGCATGAAGTGAGCTCCGGAGGGAAGACTCCTGGAGGCAGAGAAGTTAAGGGTGGGCTCACACAGGGGCAGGCTCTTGGCGCCTGGGCCCACAGAAGAGCACAGGAATCCAGACGCCCTGGCAATGGATTTTAGCGATGAACTTTGGCTGACGACACATGCACTCTGTGCGGGTAGGGCTCGGACAAGCAAGATGTACCGTGTCAAAGTCAACACTTTATTTAGACTAGGGTACCAGCGCTTCCTCCCACCTGTGTGTCTCATGGATCAGCCCCCCACCCCACCCCCGCAGCCCCTTAGCCTGGGTCACCGGGCACTGCCCATAACCCAGGGCACCTGGGTGTGCTCCTCCCACACAAAGAAACCAAGGTTCAAAAAGGTGACATTTCTCACCTGAGGTTACCCAACCACTAGGTGGGACACTAGAATTAAGACCCAATGCTTATTGCAGAATTGCTACTAATGACGGTCACCAAATGTTCAGAGGGACACGAGTGGGGTGGGTGGCCAGAGCCTGGAGCAGGCGAGGGGAGTGTGGAGAAAAGCAGGCGTGATTCAGGTAGGAGACCAGGTGATGGGGAGCTGTGATGGGACAGCGGAGTGGCCCAGAGCTAGCAGGAGACACGACATAGACAGAGCGCCATTTCTGGGCAGAGAAGCCGGAGGTGAGACTGGAAAATGCATGACCCAGAACTTCACCAATGCTGAAGGCCAGCTTGAGTTTGAGATTTTGAAAACGTTTCGATGCACGTTAGTCGTATTTTCTTGTTTCTGATGGTGCACTCTGTGGAAAAACACGGAGAGGGGGGCTGTGCTGTTGGTATGCCGCTCAGGTTCCCTAACGTGCATTGCCTTGAACTTCCCTCTGATTCCATCTCAAGGCTCCAGGACCCCAGATGGCGGCATTCCATTATCCTCATGATCACAGAGGCTTAATTAAATGCCCGCAGATTGCAAAGTACAGCGTTCTAAGACAGCCGTCCAAGTACCACCTCCGAGATGGTCCTAAGGACAAGGGGTCACGGCCTCACTATCAGTGTGTGAAGCTGGGATAGGAGCCCTCACTTGGTCATTGCCATGCAGAGCAGGGGAGAGAGGAAAGAGGCTCTGCCTGAGAGACGCTGAGATATTCAGGACGGAAGGCGCAGAGGTTTTGGAGACGGAGCTGTAAGTACATTTCAGACAGAGTTCTATTTTGATGTTTTCAAAGCCTTCCTTGAAGCTGGTCAAGACGCAGAGCTATTTGCATACTGAATGTAAAACAGCAATGCGCCCTCACGCTCGGTGAATACAATCACTGGAAAGTGACCTCCACTCCCTCCATGGTTGTCCCGCTGTGTGTAAGTGGGCTCTCCCCGTGGCGGTCACGGCACGCACATGCTCTGAGGGAGGAGACACGGGGGTCTTGGAGCCACAAGTAAGGATAATGAACAATTAAGTCACAGGAAGCACCCAGGCCCCTGGCCTCTGGGACAGCACCCAGTGTTGATCTTCTGCAAACTCAGGGCTACATGTTCTCAACCAGTGGTCTGGGAAAGAGACACAGAAGACACTGCCGAAAATCAGGAACTGGACCCAGAGACAGAAGAAGAGTGAGAGGTCATGGTCGGACCAGGAACAGAGGATGGGCGTAGTTGGCTGGACTCAGCAGTCCAGCTTGAGGCATCTGAGCCCACAGTGGTTTCCATTCCCTCCTAGAGAGGATGACAAAATAATTTATTGGGGACATTTCTGAGAGCAAAAGAAGATGCTATAACAATTACCCAGAACAAATCTGTCCAGGAAAAATCTGGACACAAGTCACCCTCCCATTAGATCCTGTCCAGTCTCTTCTTCCCAGTGAGCAGAGCCCCCGATCCTACTGCACACTCCCTGTCCTCAGCCTGGCTGCCTACCTGTCCCAACAACTATCCAGAGCCGGTTTCCCCATCCTGCCAACACTGCACACGTGTGTGTCGGCGCAGACACACACACAATCACACACGTGCGTTGGGCACATCCTTCTGACCCCAGGATCTTTGACTCTTTCTGGAGGTCTGTGTTCTCCATGCAAGCCAGCCCGACTTTCCCGCGTCTTTCCCAGTAGACCCAGTCGTCCCACTCCCCTTCTCTCTGCTCTCCAGGAGAGCTCTGTGAGGAGTCCTCTGGGCCCCAGCTTCCAAACAAACAGGGTGGGAGGATGCCGCCAAGGGAGAACAGCCTGAGGAGGTGGAAACCGATCACCTCCTCCCCCACAGGATGTCACAGCCATTTGCATTTGCTGAATGCCACTTCAGCCCTCAGAAAACACCCCTTCCCTGCAGCTGCGCTCAGCTCTGGGAATGTTGCACCACCACCTACTCCCTCCCCAGCTGGTAGAGCCCTGGTCCCACCCAGCCTGGCCCAGAGCACCCTCCCCCTGCCCTGCCTGGTTCTTGCTGTTGCTGGCCGAGCTGGAAGCAGGAGCCTGTCCCCAGCCCCTGCTCCTGTCCCGCCACAGACTCTCCTGACCTGGGCCCACTCTCTTCCTCTGTAAAATGGGTCCAGCAGACCTGCCTCTAGAGGTGGTTGGGGGAACGAAGCAAGAATATCGGTGATGCACAGACAGCTCATCAGCAGCGTGGAGGCTTCTAGACTGAGGGGCTGATTGCCTGTCTATCCCAGCCTCCGCCCCATCCTGTCCGTTTGCTCGCCGGCCTCCGCCAGAGGCCCCCCACAGCTGCGGGGCCCCTAGCTCAGGTTGGCTAGCTATCCCCCCGCCCCCCTGCCTGCCAGTGGTAAAGTGACAAGCCCGGCTCAGCCACACCGACCCTTCCAGCCCCTCCTCTGTGAGCGGTGCCTTCCCCGGGTCTCCCCAGCTGAGCCTCCCCCCGCCCCCCATGGCCTCTGTCCTGCCGGGAGCCGACTGAGGAAGGCACGTGTGCTGGCTCAGCTGATGGTGATCAGCCTGATGAAAACCTCCTCAACTAGGGCTCTCTGGAAGGAAGCGGGAGCAGAAGTGAACTGGGCAGGACTCGGGGCGACTGTGGCTCCTGCTGGTTTCCCAAGGACAGTCCCACTTTAATCCTCGATCACCATCGATAATCCCAGCAGAATCATCCACGGCAGCCCCTGCCCCTCTCAGAGGTGTCCCAGTGTGGACAGGAAAGTTTAAAGGGGAGAAGAGAAAAGCAGCCCTGCCAGGAGCCGGCCCCGAGAGTGTGGTGTGGGCACCGGCATCACCGCGACCAGGCAGGCCCCATGCGAGCGGCCAGAGACATGGAGACAGAACAGGGCGCTCCATTAGCCTGTATGAACCCAGACAAAACGTGGGCCAAACGCCCCTCCAACCTGCCTACTAGGACTTGCGGAGCTTCCCGACAAGTGAAGACGGCAGGCCTGGGGCAGTCTTCTCTCTCCTGGGTACGATTTATCAGGCTTCCCACTCACTCACTCCCACTTCCTCCCTCCCAGGGAAGCATCACTTCCGTAACCCACCCCCAACATCAGCTGGCACGGGCCCACACCCTAGAAACCCTTCCTGACGCCCCCTTAGCCAGACGCCCCCGGTTCTGCAGCCAAGCTGTGCACTCGAGCTGGTTCCAGCTGATGTGGGAGCAGAAGGCACGCCAAGGACAAAGCCCGAGCTGCCTCCCCGACCTGCCCCCCTCACTCCCAGGTGGGATAAGTGTGACTTTCCTCCAGGGAGCTCCCACCTGTCTGAATGTGAGCGCTCTGCGAGGCGGAAAAACAGCCTTAGCAGGACAGGACCCTGAGAGTCTTCTTTAGCAGATGAAAGTCCTTTTGGGCACCTCCTTATGTCCTTACCTCCCCCAGACCCCAAGCATTCAATCAATCACCACTCGCAACCCCGGTGCGGCAGCCCTTTCTGCCCCTGGGTCCTGTCCCCGTGCCTTCATAAAATCCCCTTTATGCACCAAAGACATCTCAAGAACATTTTCTTGGCCAGGCCTCACCAACCACACCCTTCAAAAACTCCTCCGCTCAGGCCTGCTCCCGGAGGCTCTGGCTGCAGGCCTGGGACAGCCCGCTCCCACTTGCTCTTGACTTTGCAGCCGGAGGACCGAGGCAGGGATTTCAGCCACCACAAACACTTGGCCTCAGAAACAGCAAGGCCAGTCTCCAGAACTCCAAATTCAGGCTTGCTTAAATGGGCCACCGTCGGCCTACAGGCTGCTTTCCTGTCCAGACCCTCTCCCCGCAAACCGCCTCACCTCACGGTCCTGCACCGGCTGCAGCGCTGGAAGGAAAAGCCTCGAGCAGATCGTCAAGCCCCACAGAACATTCACACGAACTTGGTTGATTCCGCCCACACGCCGCGTTGAGCGAACTTGGTATGTGATGATAACTGTTAAATAATACTCTTCCCTCACAATCGCATTCCAGCTGCAAATTAGATCTAGAAGACCAGCAAGATGCCAATTGCTTCTGAGGGATGTGGAGTCCCTGCAGCCAAATCGTTACGTTTTCCAAAATACTTAACATAATTCAGTTCTGTTCTGAGAGTAGCTCAGTTATCCACTTGGGATCATTTATGACTCATTGTAAAGCTAGAAAGCTAAAGGTTGGTATTTTTGTTTTCCAAGTCATCTTGTATCTATACCAGTAGGTCAACATAACTGAATAATCTGGCCTTTATTTTTTAATTTTTTTCAGCCCTGGGCACTGAAGTTGCTCATCTCTGTGCACATTTAATGATGGCCAGGACCCAACTGAGGATGTCTGGCTAATCGGGGATGAACATCTCCTGCAGAGGACAGGGGACAGGAGGAGATAAAGCTGCCACCATCCTGGCAGTGTTACTATTGCTGTGGGAGGGGTCCGTCTGCACCTGGCCTGCCCCAGCTCTCCCCTCCCACTGGCCTAGACTTCAGGCCCTTTGCTGCATGGAAAAGATATCCATCCCCACAGAGTCAGTCCGGTAGGGGGGAAAACTGTGTGAGCTCTGAATCCAGCACATGCAACTTGGACTCCTGCTAAGACACAGTGTCAAGCTCAGGAAGGTTAGATATCTTGATATAATGGAGTAGTAATGTCGACCTTAAAACACCTCTCTGATGATTAGGTCGGAGAAACAGCATTCAGTATGGAATACACATGCAGATGCTCGACAAATAGGAATGTCCGTTCTACTGTTCTTTTCCTAAGACAATACAAACTCGAACCAGCAGTGCTGGGTTGTTTTCCTGCTTTATGATGAGCATCTGCAGTGGGCAACACAATTTCCATAGTCCGTTGGCTCGCTGGCTGCCAGCAGAGATTAAGAGTATCTGCACAAGGCTAGGGGGACTGGGTCCTACTCCTGATTTTCTTGTCATTTCAGAATGGAGATCCTGAGCGAGTGGATTCCACTTGCTAAAGGAACAAGTCAGAGTCTCCAAAGAGGGAATATCGGAGGTAAGTCATTTTTCCAAAGTGTACCCCATCCTCTCCACATGGAGCAAAGGTTCTCAGCAGGGCCCAGGGAATGGTGATTGTGACCCTCACGGGATGTGTGGCAATGTCTGCAAACACGTTTGGTTGGCACACCCTGGGGAGAGGAGAGGGAGCTCCCGGCACCTAATGGGTGGAGGCCAGGGAGGCTGCAGTGTAAGGGAAGTCCTACAACAAAGAATTATCCAGTCAACAATCTCCACAGTTCTCCGGTGGGCAATGTGTGACAAGAGGTGATGAGAAGGATGTGAAGAAAAAGACCAGAGAGCTTGGCCAGAAGAGGTGGAGAGCATTCCCTCGGCAGAGTCAAGCCCTGGGGCAGTGCGTGGTGAACAGAAGACCCTGGGAAGCGTGGAAACGAATTTGGAGTCAGCCTTCTCCAGCTGCTATTCTTTCTCCATTTTCCTCAAAAGTTCCAAGAAACCCTCCATGGAGGGAGAGAAGTACAGGAGTGGGGAAGTTTGCTTTCTACTTCTCCTCTTGAATACACAGCTTTCCCTACAGGGTGCAGGAATGTTGGCACATTCTCCTTCCAGCTGTCAAGTGGATGTTCGTATCATGATAAAAAAGAAACTGTCCAAATAGGATTCTTTTCGAAGACGTCTGATCTCCAGGTAGACATAGAACATCCACATGAAGAGGCATGGCTGTGAGGTGTATGGATCTCCTGTATCCATTTGGTGACTCGTAATGAAAGTGTGGCTCAAACTGGCTTAAAGCACACAGATAATTTTACTGGTTACTCAAATTGGAAAGTGCACAGCCTTGCCTTGAGCCAGTGGTTCAATGGAGACCTCAAACATCTCTCTACTCTGCCTTCACACAATGCCAGCTCACCTCCTGGTCACAGGATGACTTCTAGTAGTTTCCAAGGATACGAGATGCAAGTGGCCCTAACTCATATTCCAGAAAAGTCTACGAGGCTTACTCGGGTTGTTGCCTTTGGTCATCTGCCTATCCTGAACCAATCGTTGTGGCCAGCAGAATGAGATTAACTGACTGAGGAATGGTCAATCCCACACCAAGCACATGGTGGATAATGGCGGAAAGAGTCGTTTCTTGAACCACCTTGGGTATTATACCATATGATTAGTCCCAGGAAGGAAAGGAACAGATGCTGAGCAGCACAAACCAGATGAACACCCCACCTGCCAGGTTCAACCAATCAGCAGTTATGTGGGAGTCCCTGGAGTTTCCTCAGTGTGGCGCTCTAGGCAGGGAGCACAGCCTTGTGTAGGACGTTATCGATGGCCTCAAGAAGTTCAGCGTGAGAATCATACAAGAGCTCAGAAGTTAACTAGGTGCCAAATTGCATGGCACAGGCTGCAAATGGTAGGAAGTAAAAAAAGAATGCTCTGGCTTCCAAGAGATCAAAGTTGACCTCGAAAGGTGGGATTTGTATGGAAAGCATGAAACATAGGAAGTGAATGGGATCAGAGACTTGCCGGCCTGGAGCAGAGAGAGAGAGAGAGAGAGAGAGAGAGAGAGAGAAACTCCCCCCACCTCTAGATTGATTTCCTCTACTGAGCACCCGGCTTCCACCATCCACAGTGACCATGCCTTCTTATTTATTTTGACAAGCTCATTTAATTTGAGCAGAGAGAACATCTCATTGAAATGGAAAAGATTTGGATAGTCAATCCCTTTATCAGTTTCTCCTTCCAGGAGAAGCATTCTACCTATCACTTCCCTTCCTCAAAGCCATTAGTCAATCAGCAAGAAAGGGCACTAGCGCTTTTGCCGTGCGGGCTGGTGACAAATGAGGGCATTAATTTCCCTGAGCAGGCACTTTGGTTTGCCATTTGCCTAACCAGCAGCAGACAAACACTGTCTCATAGATGATGTCTCTAAGATTACAGTGGCCTTTGGTGAGAGAGAACGTAGAGAGATTGGAAATGTTAAGCCTGCGGACTTAAAGAATCAGCCATGCCGGATTGCTTGTCTATGAACCCACAGACTGCAGGCATGGGACGAAAGACCCTTCCTCGTTATTCTGCTTAGGATGAAGGACAACCACAATTCCCTCTTTTACGGACCTCACAAACTTCCTTCCACCTACTCAAGGGCATGCGGTGGCTCCCTGCCCTGTTGGAATGCAGGCAGAAGGTTTCAGGTGAGATTCAAGGTCTCTGCAGGCTGACTTTGGCTATGAACTTCAAATCCTCCACTTACCAACCCATGCTCCTCCGCTCCATACTCAGGTCCAGCTGGCTCACTCTCGCCACCTAGGAAGATCATCTGCAAATCCAAATAGTGTAATGCACAAAACACTGACCCACGGAGGGTGAGAAGGGGCGTAGCATAGCAGTGGTGGCAACGGCAGCACCAATACGGGTAATTTCTTTGCAATTCTCGGATGAAAACGTAGCAGATAAATATGAATAGCTTCCTAAACCCAGAATTTCAATAGTTTATCAAGATTTCACTTGAAAGTGATTGGTCGGCTTCACTTTATCTGTGGAAGAAAACGTCATAAAGCCTCCAACTGAATTTCTCAAGATCTGGAAGCTCAGTCCATTTTCCATCAGCTCCTGGAGGGTGGCGGCAGCTGCTTTGTGTCCTCATGTTTAATGAAGCTTTAGCCGTAGTTTATCGACCTCGGTAGACTTCCTAATCCTGGCTGGTCTTGGTAACACTGCCAAAAGTCACAGGGCCTAGAGGAAATACATAACGCCTCCCAGTGTGGTCAGGAAACTATTCCCAGACATTATTAATCCTTGTGTAGGCAAGAAATCTTGGAAGTATAGAAAAATGCAAGGGAATGTGTGAGAACTCCACCACCCAGCTGTTCCCCCACCCTGCCCTCAGGAAAGGATCCCCTTTCTTTCCCTGCCAGCCCCCTAAAATCAATAGGGTTCCACTGTTTTGTTGAATTGCGTTCCTCCAAAAAAGACGCTGTTTATGTGACCTTATTTAGAAAAAGGGTCTTTACAGAGGTAATCAAGTTAAAATGAGGTCATTATGGTGGGCCTGACTTCTCCCTGTGAGCACCGGGAAATGGGGACACAGAAACACACCTGCACACCGGGAGGCCATGGGAAGATGAAAGCAGATGTGGCGTCGAAACATCTACAAGCCAAGGAATGGCAAAGACTGCCAGCAACTTCAGAAGCTCTTGGAGGGGCGTGGATCGGATTCTCCCTCCCGGCTCTCGGAAGGAACCAACGGTGCTGACCCCTTGATCACACACTTCCAGCCTCCGGAGCTGCGAGAAAATACACTTTTCTTGGTTTAACCACCTAGTTTGGGATACTTTGTTCTGGCAGCCCCTACCGTGGTTCACAGGCCAAGAGGGGCGGACCGGCTCTGAGAGTCTCTCTCCTCCCCGGGGATCACTCACTGTGGGAGAAGCCCTACCGGAGAGGCCCGCACACCCAGGAAGCAAGTGCTCCTGCCCACAGCCACAGGAGGGAGCTCGGAAGCTGGACCTCCAGCCCCAGCTGCAGTGACCACAGCCTTGACTGCAACCTAGTGAGCGCCTGACCCAGAACCACCCAGCCAGGTCAAGCCTGTTTGTGGCTAAAGCTGCTGAGGTTGGAGTAATTTATTATTTTTTTTAAGATTTATTTATTTGAGAGAGAGAGAGAGAGAGAGAGTATGAGCAGGAGAGGGAGAGAGACTCTCAAGCCAACTCCACACTGAGCATAGAGCCCCACGTGGGGCTTGATCTCGTGACCCCGAGGTCACCACCTGAGCCAAACACAAGAGTCGGATGCTTAACTGCCTGCACCATCCAGGCGCCCCAGATTGGAGTAATTTCCCATGCAGCAATAATTACCATAGATGGCTTTTAGGATTTCAGAGACTGGGATGTTTTCACACATATTCCTCATCAACGAGCTCATTTGGAAGGCAGCACGAGATGAAGCCATTTTTATTAGGAACAGAGCCGTGTCAAAAATTAACGTGTGTGAGCCCTGGAGAATGAAGACTGAACACAAAGATGATCGCACAAGGGGTGCTGGTCCACCGCAATGCCCTTTGCAGGACCACTGCATTGGACTCAGCTACTGGCGATCTGGGCTGAGGGCTGGAATTGCCCTCGGTCGCACGGAACTGCCTTGCCCACAGTCATGACCTGTTGGTGACTTGCTAGTGCAGGAACCAAAAGGGTGAGCCCCCTTGCCTCAAACTGGGGGTCATCTGGAGATACAGCCCAGCTCCACACAGAATTGCCCGAGGCATCAGCTACAACTGCATGGCAGCCACCTTTCCCTCCGCCCAAACCCATGAGGCCTCACCCCCCTCCCCATGTTTCAATTGTCAGCTCCCTTTGTCATTTGTTTTGTATTTTTCTGCTTTCTTTTTTTTCCAGCCAAGTTAGTGAGTGCTTTGTGTATTTATTAACTTTGCAAAGCCAAGAGGGTTTCAACTGGGGACAGAGTGTTCTACATTAGTCTCTGCTTTTAACTTAACCACTCCCCTCCATAGGCTCATTTTTTGTTTACTTTGCTGCTTATTTTCCTGTTTTGAACTGATACTTCATTCACATTCACTTTCATTTTTTTTTTATTTTCTTATGTTATGTTGGTCACCATACCGCACATCATTAGTTTTCAATGTCGTGTTCCATGATTCATTATTTGCGTGTAACACCCAGTGCTCCGTGCAATCTGTGTCCTCCTTAATACCCATCACCGGGCTAATCCATTCCCCCACCCCCCTCCCCTCTGAAACTTTCAGTTTGTTTCCCAGAGTCTATAGTCTCTCATGGTTCATCTCCCCCTCTGATTTCCCCTCCTTCATTTTTCCCTTCCTTCTCTTAATGTCCTCCATTCTGTTCCTTATGTTCCACATATAAGTGAAATCATATAATTTCATTTTTATTGATAACATCTAGTACTATGAACTTCCTTCTGATCACTGCTTTCAATATATCATGCAGATTCTGGTATGTAGCTTCCATCATCAGCATCTGGAAATTATGCAACAGTAATTTGCATTTCCCTTTCCATCCAAGAGTCATTTAATAACGTGGTTCTGGGAGGAAGGGCCTTTTTCCTTTGGATTTTGTTAATAATCTTGAGTTTTCTTATAATGTAGTCAAAGAAATTTGTAGTATGTCACTTTTGGGGACTCACAGGCATTAACGTTTACTAACGCACAGTTAAGAGAATGAATGGGCCACGCCCACTTGAGAAGAAGGTGCATTCTCTAATACCAGGACGTCTCATTCAATGTACCGTAAGATTTCCCTTGTCGTCCCATGTAGGCGCTGTGTATCCCTACTGATCTTGCCAGGGTGATCTGTCCCGCATGGAGAGGGATGTGTTACCGCACTTCTGTCTAGGTCTCCTTTCATGCCCCGTAATTCTGTTGCACGACCACAATTACTGGTTGGGCTCATTGTTGCAGACATACTCAGTTTTGTTACCTCTCCATCACATACTCTGCTTTCACACTTGAAAATATCCTTGTCTGTCACACTTAATGCCTCTAAAGCATCAGTTCGTTAGTACCGCTATTATTATCGGTACCATGATATCGGGACTGCAACCTCGTCTCTCTTACTGCTCCCACCGGCCTTGTACGCCTCCACCCATCTGTTCATTTTTATCCTGCTGAATCACTTTGTTTTTAGGTGGTCTCTTGTTAGGTAATTGCTATGTCCTGCGTTATAGAACAACCTAGGAATCTTCATAATTTCAGTTAGGTCCAATGCTAATTATTGATGATGATATGTCAAATATTAACTTGGTCATAATGTTATAAGTTATGTGTCTTATGTTATTTTGCTATATTCCTTTCTCGGCATGACATGTATGCATTGCTCTTTATTTTTAAAACCTTCATTCTTTTGTATTTAGGGATATTTGTATTTTTGTTAAAGTGTTTACTTTTGTTCCTGTGTCCTTTTTGGTATCCTTAGTTTGCTTTATTTAATTTCTTACTATCTATCAGTACTTAATGGCGTACTTCATCTCCTATGTATTTCCCAAGAGACAATACATTCATTTATTTTTCTTTCCTTTTTCCTTCTACCTTTTCCTCTCTGTTTTCAGTCCCATTATTTCTGTCCCTCATAAAGTTTAACAATTGTGAACCAGTCTTTCTGCCTTGTCTCTACCCTTGTGTTAGCCTTCTATACACTCCGATAGGCCACCAAGCACATTACTGTCCTTTCCCTGGAGTTTTTCTAGTGCTCTCTTGTTTAGATGAAGCTCATCCTCTCTGATTCCTCTAGAAGGGGGGCATGGGCACACAACTCCCCAGCTCGTTGGGGGTCTGTAGTCCTGATGCTTCACAGTTGGACTGAAAATAAACGTTCTTTTCACTCTTTCTTTCACTGGATTTTTTGAAATTCTATCCCATCATTGCTTTGATTTTTATGTTGTTTTTGAGGATTCTAATTACAGATTCTTTGGCTCTTATAAATTATTTAATCTTTTAAAATCTAAGAACCTCAGAATATTTTTACTTTCAAGCCTAATAGTGTTACTGGGGTACATCAAGAAGTTATAGTCCCTCTTACTTTCCCAACTACTCAGCAGCCCCTTCAGGACATGAATTCAGGTCTTTCATGTCCACGAAGTTTTCCTGGGTTACAATTTACGTGTGAGTTCTGTTCCACTGCTTGATTTTCTACATCAGCAGCTTCAATTCTATGTATACTGTTTCTTCTTTGCTCATCTCCCCATTCAACCTCTTTCTCTTTGATCCTTTGTACTTCTTCCTTTATCTTATTTTCATGCGTTGGTTCCCTTCTTGCCTTTCTTCAGTTGCCCTTACTACATTTCACTGGAGTCATTCTCACTTCTGAGATGGTCTTGTCTTTTTCCTTCATTTCTTTCCCAATTTCAACTCTCTTTGGGTTTTTTTTTTCTGTTTTTCTCTCCATTTTTGTTTTTGTTTTTTGATTTCTGATTCAAGGTGGTTCTTCATATTATAAATGTCTGTTTATGAATATACTTAATTCACTTGGACCACACCTTACAGTTTCCTTTTGCTTCATGATTATCTTTAGAAGTTTCAACAGCTGACGTGTTGATTCTCATTTTTCGCATTGTTCTGGGAACTTCCTATAGAAGTGTTCAGTTTTGCAATGTTCAGTCTGCCTAAGTGTGATGCTTTACAAGATTTCTACTCTAGGGGCATGGTGTCCCCTTTGTCTAAAGTGTCACCCTGTTTCTTTGGTAGGTGAGTTCTTGTGGATGCACAGTGTGGTGTGGACCTTCTGATTTTTATAGTACTTTTATCTTTCAAGACCTTAATTTTTCTTTTTCTTTCCTTTTTTTTTTTAAATCACCTGTCCCTTATTTTTTTGTCTTTTTCTCCCCAGAAGCTATGCTTTTTGAAGTCTCTCACCTGCAATCACATATTTTTAAGTTGTTTTCCTATAATCAGTGCTGTAGTCTACTAACACAATTCCTCCAGTATTTTCACAAGCACGAGAACTCTATCCTTCTGGTGGTTATTTTAGAATAAGTTTACACCTGCTGCTCACTCCCCTCTTCTCTCTTCTGTGCAGCATTTTTAGTTTTTAAAACAGACTGCCTTTGCCTGCAACAAAGCTTTGCAAAAAAAAAAGTCTGAGAGATGGTTTAATGAGATTTCTATATCTTTTTAAACTTAAAAGCAACTTGAAGTTTGTGCATTAATTGCCTTCTCATTACACCAGCATCCTGGGTTTATGTAGTTTTATGGGTTCTTGTTTTGCATTGTGGTGAAATGTGGATTTAGACAGCTGCCACTCTCCCCAGCTACCTGGAAGAAAACAAGTATTTTCTGAGCGATATCTATCATCTTGACTTAAACTCTGAATTTGCAACTTAACGGAAGATAAGACATTTAGTGTAAAGCAGTGAATTTAAAGAGACAACAAGGAAACAAAACTAGCCTGATCAAATCTTTACAGGGATTTGATAAGGATTTTTTGCAAGACAAGGGACAACATAGTGGTTGAGAGGGAAGGCTCTGAAGTCAGATGGAAGCCAGTTTGAATGGGATTGGGAGGGAGACAAACCCTAAGAGACTCTTAATCTCATGAAACAAACTGAGGGTTGCTAGGGGGCAGGGGGTAGGGATGGGGTGGCTGGGTGATGGACATTGGGGAGGGTATATGCTATGGTGAGTGATGTGAAACGTGTAAGCCTGATGATTCACAGACCTGTACCCCTGGGACAAATAATACATTATATGTTAATTAAAAAAAAAAAAAATCCCTGCTACGTGCCAGTTGTGTAATCCCAGGTGAGGATCGGGGGCTCATTTTGCAGATGAGGAAGCTGAGGTCTAGAAAAACTAATCAGATACCTGCCCTCAAAGGATGCTAACAGCTAAGTGAAATAATGCACAAGGGTTTTAGTCAGAGTTCACGGTGCTCAGCAAATGTTTATGAAGTGTTAGCCCTTGTTATTAATAAAATGATGGAAGAAATGAGGAAAGATTTCTCGGATGGTAAGTACTTAATTTGTACACTAAAATTTAAGCAACAATGGTGGAGAGTTTCCTGGGAGAATTACAACATGAGCAAAGACGTAGGAACAGCCCTCCACCTGATATATTGGCAAGAGGTGGTGGCAGGTGGGGTTTCAGAAAAAAGAGCCAAACCTCTTTTCCCATCAGAAGATGTGGAAACGCAGCGGTAGAGAAGATGAGAGGGATTCATGGACCTGGTCGTGGAGTCGGCTGAATGAGTTTGAGGACCTAATCCAAGGTTTCTGGAGAAACCGGCCCAGATAATACCAATAACGTACCCTGACGAAAACATGCTCGTTCTGTGCCTGTCTACACTTGGACATGGCAGGCTGACTAAAGCTGAACTCATTTCTTTATGTCAGAAACCTGCTCTGAGCTTCAACATACTGGTTTGCATTATGAATCTTCAAAATGGGGATACAGTATTCAACCATCTCTCAAGTCTGAGAACTGTTTGTGACCCCTTCGTGCAAAAATACAACCAAATACTCAGAACCCGATCTGACGAGGGCGGACACAGAACTCAAGCCAGCCTGACAGCAGGGCCTGCTCCAGGATGCTGCTGGGAAGCGGGCCGTGGCTGCTTCACCCTGAAGAGAACGGAGTCTCTAAGAGGATATGAGGCCTCGTTGACCTGCTAGAAGCCTCCTGCCACCGGAGGGCCGCCAGCTGCCGCTCTGCTCCCGCACCACGGGGAGCTTGGGAGGTGCCAGGGCTGCTAAGTCATCTGTCTGGCTGTAACTCCCTGTGGTCTCCGATCCCCGCAGGTGTGTATCCGATGGTTGTGTCCACATCCCCCACACTTTCAGCAGTTTCTTGCTGGTTCCATTCCATGCTTGTGTCTTGTGTTCCGCTTTCAGGAGGCAGGACCAGCCCCTCCAAGCTTGGGACCCTGCATGGGGAGTGGGCGCTGAGTCCTGTGAAAGCAGACGCACTCCCATCTCTTACTCCTCGTCTTTACGACACTTGTCCCCCCTCACCTACACGCACACCCTCCCAAGCGGCTCCTGCATTTTGGGATGTGTGTTGTCTAACTGGGTGAATCTATCACGAAGTGGGCGTATTCCCTCAAAGAAAAACCAAGACTCTGAACATTTGAGCTTGTGTAAAATGGTCATGGCTGCTTCAGAAATGGTCTCAAAACAAGGCTTGACAGAGCTCCCCCGGTGACGATGCCGTCTGCCATTCTCCAAGGCACAACTTTTCCGTATCCCCAGTAAATGGAGGGGCGTGCCCAGGTGGAGGGGTTCCGGCACCCTCCGCCTTAACAGGCAGCTCCCAGAGCCTGCAGAAGGGACTCGTGGTCGTCTTCCCGAGAGCCTGCACTGTGTCCTGACCGATACTGCTCATGTCCTGGCCAGCAGACCCCAGGCAGGAGCTATTGCAATCACCTTGTCTCCGCAGGAAGAGGTCTGAGTCTTACAAATTCGGAAGGCAATATAAGGGTCTTGAACATCATGCCAAGCCTCTCATGAAATGTGTAGAGAATTAATCCCATCCGGCAGCTCAAGCAAGGCTGTACTTACTCTCTTATCTTCCGTCCATCTGCCCAGGGTCTGGTGAGGGTTCCAAGGTCCCCTCCCAACTCCGTGATCGAAGCCAACAGGAGGGATTTTGAGGAGACGACTCATCTCTGTGCCTTGGTCACCTCCTGCCGTAGCCGTGACTCTCACAGAGTCCACAGAGGCCAGTGATCAATCAGCAAACAACTCTCCTGGTCACCCGGCTTCATCACTGACCAAGGCCCCCAGTCCACCAGAGCCTCATTCTTTTCAGGGTTCTCCCTCCTCCCTGTGGTTTCCCCCAGCTCACGGTACCCCAAAGGGCCCAGGCGTCTGTGGAGGGAAGGAGCCAGTCCTCAGCCGCCACCCACACAGACCTCCCCTGAGACATCCCCCTGGCCCTGTCACGATGGGATGGGGGTGTCTTCAGAGAGTCTCAGACCTGTCTTTCTAGATGGGCCGTGCAGCCAATTCTCTCTGGGTCCTTGCTGCATCTCTAGCAGAGACTCTGACAAACAAGAGCCCCAGCTCAGCTTGGGTCTCAGTCTTGGTCACTCACTTCTCCCCTGCCTCCCTTTCACCCCTTCCGGAAATCCCATTCAGGTTCCCTCAAGATCCTTGGAGTTCGCCCCAAATTCTCCTAAGCTCCGGGCAGGATGATGGGAGTGGTACGTGGGATTTCCCTTGGCTCTTCCCCCACACGCACCTTCTTGGAGACCATGGAATGCCAACGGGCTCCCTGCTCCCCCGGGGGGACGGATGGAGAGGCTGAGACAGAGAGGAGTGAGGCAAACACTGATATTGCAAAACTCTGCCCTGCTCTGTGTAAAGTATCCCAATGACAGGAAAGAGAAACAGACCTATTCCCACACAGGGACAGCCACCAGTCACCAGGGCTGATGTCCTTCCGTGAGTGAGGTAAGAAAAAATTACCAGTACAGCTCACCGTCGAAACGACACAGAACTGTTCTCCGTGGGCCCCCGGCACGAGGGCTGCCCGACCGCAGTGGCGAGGGAAAGTAAGGGGTACGCCCTCCTTTGCTGGGAAAGAAGGAAGTGGTCCTACTGCAGTGGTGTTCTGGAACCCCAGGGCTCGGTGCTTCTGACAACACCCAGGTCCTGACAACACCTGCGGCTCCGGCCACAGACGGAGGTCACAGACGCACAAAGCCTACTGGGGAGAGGGGAGGGGAGAGCAGGAAGGGAGGAAAGGCAGGAAAGGGTACGCTCGTGCCTGGAGTGTAGCCGCAGAGCCCGAGAGCAGGACACCCGCAGGACGGCCCCGTAGAGAGGGGAGGCCGCGGAGTCCCCGTCCACATACGGCTCAGGTCGGGGCTGATCCCAGGGTATAAACTCTCCAGTGCCTCCAGCCTGCCCCGCTCCCGTGCAGGGGGACGCAGGGGGAGGACATGGGGTAGGAGGACATGAGGTAGGAGTGGGGACCATGAGCACCAGGTCAATGGCAACCAGGGCGCAGCCACATGGTGAGAACTGGGAAGACAGGCACTGGAAGAAGGGAGAGTCACAGGGAAGTGTGGAGCTGAGGCTCCCTCTGTCCCACGTAAGGGGGACAAGGTCAGGGACCCCAGGCATGCTCTCCCTCCGCACACTCTGGCACCCCACACGCAATCGCAGTGTGTTGTCGGATGCACCCTCCACACAAAGAAAACAACAAACAAGCTGTAACTTCAGCGGAGCCTGGTATCACCGACGTCTTAACCCACGTCTGTGTCGCTCCTCAGATAAGAGCGCGGAGTCCGGAGCCCCACTGTCTCCCCTGGAGCCGGCTCCGGCCCCCCGGCTCTGACCTCGGATGAGGCACGGGGCCTCTCGGTGCCTCCGGTTCTTCGTCTATAGACCAGGGAGGGGAGAACATACATCCGTAATCCCACATACACAATTCTAAAGCACAAGACCTCTGAGAAATTACTTTTTTTTTTCATAACTTTTTGGCAGCGCTCCTGACCTAAACTAAAATGAAGCAATTTATAGCCTCGATTTTCCCATTTATTATAAAGATTCATACACTGCTCTAGAGAGAGAACAACACGTTTCAGTACAGGGGCTGCCGCGGGTATGACATTACATGGGATACAGGCAGCGTAAACAGCTAATTGGGAAGAAGGGACGACACTCCAAACCACATCCGGGCTTCGGGCTTCGGATGGAGGAGCATGCAGCACCCACCACGGGTCGGCACTCTTTCAAGCCATTCACACGGACTAAGTTATTTATGTATTGCTTGACTCTGCTCACATTTGCAACTGATCACCAATACTGACACTTCCCAACCACACCACAAGTGGCTTCTGACATTGTGGGCAGGAAAAAGCTCATGAGTTAGAGGCTTTGTGTGTGTCTTATTATGGTTAAAAAACACGTAACACTAAATTTACTTTAAATTTACTTTAAAAAACATTAAATTTATGATTATTAAATAATCATAATCATTAGGTGTGGGGCACCTGGGGGGCTCAGTCATTAGGCGTCTGCCTTCAGCTCAGGTCATGATCCCGGGGTCCTGGGATCAAGCCCCACATCGGGCTCCCTGCTCGGCGGGAGGCCTGCTTCTCCCTCTCCCTCTCCCCCTGCTTGTGTTCCCTCTCTCACTGCGTCTCTCTCTGTCAAATAAAAAAAATCTTTAAAAAAATAAATAAATAATCATTAGGTGCTTAGCTCAGTGGTGTTAAATACATTTACATCGTCGTACTAAAGCTTTCCGGAACTTCTTCATCTTGTGACACTGAAACACTATCCCCACCGAACGCTCACTCTCCTTCCCTCCCACCGCAGCTGCTGGCAACTGTTCTACTTTCTGTTTCTATGATTTGGACTACTTTAGATTCCTCATAGTAGTGGAATCGCACAGTATTTGTCCTAGCTTATTTCACTGAGCGTCGCGTCCTCGAGGTCCATCCAGGCCGTAGCAGGTGTCAGCACTGCCCTCTTCTCTGAAGCTATGTAACAGTCCACCGTGTGCACGGACCCATTTTGCTTTCCCATTCTCTGTCGATGGACATCCCGGGTTGCTTGCACATCTTGGCTAGTAGGAAAATGCTGTAATGAACCTGGGCGGGTGAGTCGCTTGGAGATCCTGATTTCAAGGCTTTTGGATGAACACCCAGAAGTGGGACTGCTGAATCATGTGACAGTTCTATTTTAAGTTTCCTGATGAACCTCCACCCTGTTTCCCACACCTGCCGACAGAGTGCGGGGCGCCCAGCTTCTCTGCATCCTCGCCAACACTTGCTGTTCTCTGTTCTTTGGACAGTGGCCTCCTGACGGGTGTGGGATGACAGCTCGTTGTGGTCTGGATGCGCATTTCCCTAATGATGAGTGATGCTGAGCATCTTTTCATGTATTTATTGGCCACTGGTGGATCTTTTTTGGAGAAATGTCTACTCTTGTCCATTTGCCCATTTTTTAATCAGGTTATTCTTTTGTTGTGGAGTTGGACAAGTTCTGTATGTACTTTGGATATGAACTGCTCATCAGATATATGAATTCCAATTATTTTCTCCCATCCCACAGGTTGCCTTTTCACTCTGTTGACTGTTTTGTTTTGGGTTTGTTGTTGTTGTTTTTTTTGACACACAGAAGTTTCTAACATTTGATCTGCTCGCATTTATCTATTTTTTATTTCGTTGCCTGTCATGAGTTAGAGGGTTTCCAGAAATCTAGAAATTGACTTGGGGAGCCAGTGGCCTAGTGAGGAATTAGGAAGAAGAGAATATGAGCACCACACGGAGAGCAAGTCGGGGCCTGGAGCCCCTTCTCCATGGACGCAGTGGGTCGTGATGTTTTGCCAGCCGTGCAGACGGCCAGGCCACAGGCAGTGAGCCGACTCCCACCCAGAGGAGAAACCACAGCCCGGAATGAGAGGTGTAGGGAGAGGTGAGGGAGGCAGATGGCCACACCACAGGGGGATCGCAGTTCAGAAGGCTCGCAGCCTTTTTGACTTTAAACGACTCCCCTTAGTTGCCGTGGAGGCCCAGCACAAGTACTAACCGGGCTCACTTACGAGGCTACAAAGGGAACGCACGTGGTCAGGACTCGGGGGCAGGACAGGTTTCTGAAGGCCTCACACTGACAAGATCACCAAGTAGTCCCCAGAATGTGCTCGCTATTGACATTCTTTCTGCAGTTGTGAGCTGAAGGTGGGTCTGGAGGGAGAGCAGATCTGCATGAGGCAGCTCACATATCCCACCGACTCAGACCATCTGCTCAGATACGGGAATCGATGTGTTAGAAAGAAACAGGAGAGATGCACACCTGTCCGGACCCGTACAATCAGAGAAAAGGAACGGAATCAATATAGGAAAGCGTATGCTTGGCTGCATTTTGAAACCTAGATCATTACCCTTATCACATTTTCTGTAACATCGAGAAACACAGAAGGACCTCGTGTGACATCCGGATCATCTTACAGTTTTCAAAGCTACAACAGGTGCTTTTCCTGGATGTCCAGGGGCCCACACTGAGCTATGACAAGGCGAGTGGAAGGGGGGTGGGAGCAGAAACAGAAATAACAAGCTTCCCCCAGCTCATTACGATTAAAGGAACAAGGAACTTTAATGAACAATTAATCCTAATCATGCCAGAGAACAATTAGAACATTATCTGACTTTACTGATGCTGACAGCAGAGTAAATAATTAGCCACAACTAGAAGTGGTCTTCTAGGCCTTAGAAGGTGCTCAAGAATAAACATCTAAGTTGAATTTACTGGAAGTAAAAAGCCAGCCTTACCCCTGAGACAGGGAGTGTGTACTTCGCTGGGTAGAACGGAAAGAACAGTAAACCAAGGTCAAGTCATCGGGGCTGGAACTGGAACACGGGCCATGCAGTTACTACCTGACCTACGGACAGCTCTGAAATCCTCTTGTCGCACAGGGCTCTCAATCGACCCAATGAGAAAACACACAGCACACACAGAAATGTTCAGGCACTCTTCTGTCCAATTCTTCGGTAGAAACGTGAATTACTTAATTCAACCTGGCTTTCACTGCAGGCTTAAATGAAATACTGGTTTCAATTTCCAGCTGCATCTGTATGGGATGAACGATTATAAGGTGGCATGGCTGATGCCTGACTTCACGTCTCGGAGTTTGGAACCACTTGAGAGCAAACCCTTCGAGACCCCAGGCGCGTCCCTCTGAGGGTCAGCGGCACTCGGCACGGCCACAGGCCTGCTGCTGCCTCTCTCATGGCGCTGAACCCTTGGGTGACATTTAGAAGCAGCAGAAAGTCACTGTGCGTTGCTTTAAGGTAAAATAATACCATTTCTGGTCAAAAATGAAACTAAATCTGATCTGCCTTAAATGGTTTTGTAAAAAATGTCTAGAGTTTTTAAAGGATTAAAGCATTTTTTTTGGCCAAGTTTTGGAAACCTGGCAGCCTCCCAAAGAGGACACTTTAAGAACTATCGTTTATTTCAATCCACAGTTCTGCTAGGACGAGAAGCCCCATTGCCTTATGTCCTCCACGCGGGGCCCGAGGCCCGCCGCAGCTCTGTTCCGGGCAGCTTCCCGAAAGCGGCCCCACACGCAGGCGTCCACCACCGGCGTCACTCCCCGACAGCAAGAGAGAGCTCACAGTTGCTAAGCTTCCTCTTCTCTGCTGCCAGTTTTTATTTGAGCAGAAAAGGGGGAAAATGCTTATTTAAAAAACATAACTAACACCATGTCACTCACTTTCATAAGCCCCTTGTGATCTTTAACCAGCACAAACTATCCCAGCTCCATCTAGATGAGCCAAGCCGTTTTGATCTTCTGTAATTAATAGCTTAACATTTACAAGGAATGCTTACACTTGCTCACTAAACTCTACAAGCTAAGCTTCTAGGCAGTGTTTATACCTGGTGGCTAATTGCATTTACACCTGCAAGGAAGCTTTCGGTTATAACCTGGCAAGACTTGCTTTAAAGATTTTTAAAAACAAAGCTTTGAAGGGAAGATATAAGGTAGAGTCTCCCCACTAAATGTAATACCTGAACACAAATAACCTCCCACCTAACATTTCATAGTTGTTGTGCTTAAGTCTGAAAGAAGAGTCTGTGGCTAGAAGAGTAATAGTCTCTTCTTTAACATGCTTTGATTTATCTCGTTCTGCTGTGTTTCAGGCAAAACTCTGAGCAGAAGATGTTTATCATGGGGGAAGGAGGACAGGCAAGGGTTTACCTTGCTTGTTGTCTATTTGAGTTAGGAATATCATTATTTTCCATTAAGTGTGATGTTCTCAGCTATAGCCTGGAAGTGAATTTAGCACTTGGGGAAATCATACGTATTTTTGCAAGCAACTAAGGCACAAATCAGTCTGTTACTAATCCAAAGCAATAAAGATTCCCTGTGATGGTTTTCAAAATTCATTAGAATGGCAAAATTCTACCCAAGCTGAAATTCGCTTTCACACATCTCACATTTATTACAGCAAGTATCTCCTCACCCCCAATCCTCACCACACAATGGCTCATATTCTAGACCAAGAGGGAAACAATTCTCAACATCTAACATCTACATTCCCAGTACTTAACACAGAGCCCAATGTGTAGTAGGTGCTCAACAAACAATGCCTTGAATGACTTAGTGCAAGATACTGTCCTAGATGCAGACACAGGCAGAGATGTTGAAGGTGCAAAGCATAAAATCAGGTCCCTGCTCTCAAGAGCTTGTGATGCAACTGGAGAAATAAGGCCGCATACATGTAAAAATTCATGTCATTTTTTCCCTAGCATTCTCCTCTAAGCCCAGGGAAGAAGAACCTAGCATATTTAAGAAAACCACGGAGCCTGGCTACAACACCAGCCTGGCCAGTACAGAATCTGAGAGTCTGAAATGGGGAGGTGATGGAGGCCTCAGAGGACACGGTAAAGAGCTTTATTTTGTTCTAGCAGGAAGCCTCGACCTGCTTTAGAAGGTGAACGCTGCAAGGCCATCTGGCACATATTTATGAGAAGTCACTGTGCTTGCTGGTGGGAACACAGTTGGGAGGGGGAGAGGAAGCAGGAGGCCTGCAAGGGAGTTACTCCATCACTCCAGGTGATAGGTGGGGGTGAAAGATGGCCTAGAGTAGCAAAATGGAGAAAGCCAATGGAACAGTGATCGATTCTGGAGGTGGAACTCTCGCTGGCTTTTCAGACAGATTGGGTAGCTCAGGCTGTTAAGTGTCTGCCTTCAGCTTGGGTTATGATCCTGGGGTCCTGGGATCAAGCGCCACATCGGGCTCCCTGCTCAGCAGGGAGTTTGCTTCCCCTTCTGCCTCTGCCCCTCCCCCACTCCTCTGGGGGTGCGCGCGCTCTCTCTCTTTCTCACTCAAATAAAATCTTTAAAAAAAAGAAGGAAGGTAGGAAGGGAGGGAGGGAAAGAGAGACGAAGGAAAGAAGGAAGGAAAGAAAGAAAGAAACAAACAAACAAACAATTAGAAGTATTCAGTAAATGTTTACCTTGGTAACAATTCATCTCCCCATTTGAACCCCAGGCTGGTTCTCTCCAGTTCCTCCTACCTCAGAAAAACAGCATCGTACTGCAATCATGAACTTCATCCACTCACGTCAATTTCGAGATGGTTATTTACCCAAGCAGGGATTTCATGGAGGTGGCTGGACACCTGCATCAGACTGCAGGGTAGTGGTCAAGACTGGAAACATTAGCATCCAGAATTTTAAAGCAACAGAACTAGATGAAACTATGTAGAGAATTAATACAGAGAAAGACTAAAGTATATCTCAGGATATAATTGTTGTTGGGACAATCCCAACACTTACGATGCTGGCAGGAGAGAAGGAACCAGCAAGGGAGGCCGAGAAGAGACCACAGAAGTAGTAGAAAACCCTCTAAACATCACAAACCAAATAAATTTCAAGGAAAGAGCAACCAGCTGGGTCGGGTGCCACTAAACTGTCGTGGAAGCTGAAGAACACAAGTGTCATCAACTTTGAAAGACTGAGGTTGTTGGTGAATTTTACAAGATCAGTTTCTATGCAGTGATAAGAATACAAGCCACATGGAAATGTTTGCAATGAAGCCGACCCCAGACATCCACTACTTCAGCCATCGGCAGAGAGAGCAAAGCGCAGAGAAGACAGGGCCCTTTGCCCGAGCACAAACTTGAACTTGCAGTGGCCGTGAACACACCATCTTTGCCCCTCTTCAGTATATGTAGAACGAATGTCCCGAAAGTCAAAAGCAGGTCACAGGACAGCATCATAGGACAAAACCCTAACGCATAAGGTGCCCTCCAGTTCCTCCAGCGTGCATTAGGTGTGCATACTCTGTATCGGGGTCATTGATCCAGGGCCCGTGGACCTAGGAGCTTAAGAGAGACTACAGGCAGAATTAGGCATAAATACATTTTTCTACTGAAAGGATCCATAGCTTTTATCAAATTCTCAATAGGTCCATGTCTACCCCTCAAAAAGGAACAATTAAGAACTCTGTTCTACACCTAAGAAGCCGGACAGCTCACCGGACCAAGAGAAACCTTCTCTGAGATCAAGCTCCTGGGAGAGCTTCATTTATCATCAGCCGGGGCCCCAGGCAACATCTGCACCCCGTCCAGGAAACTCCAACTGGCCCAGGAGCCTAATCCGTCACGCACCCATCACATCGAGCATTCCTCTAAGCTTAGAAAGGCTCTGATTCCAGGGAAATGTCACTTCTGGGCACGGAGCTGCGGAGGCTGATAGATGCCGAACGATCCATCAGCTTGGGTGAGGACAGTGCAGAGTGCCAGCGGGAGGCCACACGAGCCTCGCAGCTCAGAGCGCGGGGTGTGTCTGGCGAGAGCCCTCCTCACGCAGCTCCTGACAGCCGCTCCCCGCGGGCTCAGATGTGGAAGCTGCCTCGTGAGGGACACTCGGCACCCTGAGAGGTCAAAGCCATCTCAAGGCTTCACCCCACTTTGAACACGGGCATTGGCTGCTAGAATGTTCAGCGGTGATGCGGAATCTTCTTCTTCTGAGCATATAAAGCGATTTTAGGGCATCTGGGCTCCTGAACGTGCCGGAGGGGGAGCGTAAGTTGTCTGCCTGTGCTCTCAGACCAGTACATTCCTTGCAGGGCGCTCTAAAATCCCAGCCTCGCCTCAAGTGCGGGTTTAACTCTTCGGCTACCATCACCGTACCTGGTCACGCCAGAGCCACAGCTGAAGTCTAATTAACTTACCCCCTGGTGGAAACGTGGCTGTCTATCCTCTGAGAGCCCCCTCCTTGGGAGCCTTCCGGCCTGCGCGGGCAGCGCAAAGGTGTCTAATCTTCAGTGCCTGGGGCGCGGCAGGGGCTCGAGGTGGGAGAGATGTCCCTCCCTCACGTTTTTCAATCACTGGATTTCAGGACAACAGATATTTATTGTTACTTCTCTGTTTAGTTTTTAAATCCCTGGCATCCAGCACACGGCCTGGCATGTGAAGCAGCTCTTTTGTTTTTTTTTAAATCAATAAAAGAATTGATTTTTTCCAATTCTTTTGAAAGGGTCTGGTCAGAAAGCAGAAACCGGAGTAGAATTTCAAACAAAAGGGATTTGACACAGAAAACGGACACAGGTACTGGAAAAACTGAGATGCCCAAAGGGGGCGATGAGGCTGCTGGGATATGAGCAGCTGCAGGTGCCATCCCCACTCCCAGGGGTAAGGTGGGCATCCCAGGGCTCCGAGGAGAGGGAGCCACGGGGCTGAGGCCAGAGTCGGGACTGCAGTGGGAGGGGTCGACCCACAAGAGCAGGAGCACCTACCGAGGAGACCGAAGACAGAAAGTGGGCGTGAACACCCCAATCTCCCAGCCCTCCCAGCCTGCGCCCCAGCGCCTGCGGCAGGGGGCAGGACACAGCAACTCGCCGTACCCCGGGCAGAGAGGAGCAGGGCGCTGAATCAACAACGGAGGCACACAAGGGCTCTGAAGGCAAGGGGAGCCCAGGGCTGAGTGTCCCACCTCTGGGAATTCATGGGATGCGCCTCTTCCAAAGGATTAAAGAACATCTGTCAGAGCCAAAGGATGGTACAAACAAGGGGCTCTCGAGTGATTCAGAAGCACCAATACAGCTGCTCCCCAGAGGGAAGGCCTGGGACGTTCACTGCTGCCTCCTGGGACACAAAGGGTGTTCTTCCAAAATACAGCGGACTGTACCGCCGGTGTAGACGAGAACTGTCTGAAAGGAGGATGTCCACAGAGGACGCAGCATGAGTTCCCATCTCAGAAAGGTGACAAGAATTAAGTACCCTTCACCTCGTTTCTCCCAGTGGTGACATCTTGTGTAATGATATATACTACGATATCACAGCCAGGAAACCAGCATCGGTACATCCACTGAGTTCATTCAGACTTCACCGGTTACAAACACACTCCCCCAGGTGTGTTTGTGGCTCTAGGACATTTTACCACATGGGTAGTTTTGTGTATCCACCACCACCATCAATATTTTTCACTGTGCGGCACACAAGGCTCCCTCCTCGTGATACCCTTTATCGCCACACCTGCTCCATCCCCCCTCATCCCCAACCCTCGCCAACCACAGACCTGCTCTCCATTTCTGTAATAACGTTGTTCCAATCGTTCGGGGCCATTACAAATAGAGCTGCTGTGAACATTTGTGTGCAAATGTCTGTGTGAAAGTTTTCCTTTCTCTGGGATAAATGCCCAAGAGTATAATTGCTAGGTTGCATGGAAAGTCCATTTTTTGTTTCAAGAGGAGCTGCCAAATTATTTTTCAGAGTAGCTGTACTAGTTGACATTCCCACCAGGAGTGTATGAGAGCTCCAGTTTCCCTGCATTCTTTGTCCAGGGTTTGGTGTTATCACGAATTTCTTTTATCCATTTTAATGGATCTGTAGCAATCTCTCATTGTGGTTTGAACTGCATTCCTGGCTGGCTAAGGAAGCTATCTTTTCATGCCCACGTCAACCTAATATATATCCTCTTTGATGAAACGTCAGTTCTTGGTTTTGTCTGTTTTATAATAGGGTTATTTGTGAGTTTTGAGGGTTCCCATATTCTAGATACAAGTCCTTTACTGAACATGTGATTGGCCCATAAACATTCTCTAATATTTTGAGTTGGTAAGGGCCTAACCATAAAATCCAGTGCAGGCTGCAGTTCAAAGGATTCAAGGGATTTTCGAGAATTCAAACAGTTAGCCTGTGCTTTATTAAAGCAACAGCAGGAGCCAGGACCCTGCTTTCACAGAAGAGAAGCTAGAGACGGATGCAAGACCAGGAATATTGTAGGGTACAAGTGTGAACCGTGCACAGAACACCTAAGAAGGGTCTGCTGGGGGGAGGTCCCCTGCAGAGGCTCCTGCGGGTCCTTTTAGGGCCCAGCCCTCATCGCTGCAGCTCACGCGCCACCTTGTGGGCTCTGCAATCTCAGCAGGGCCCCGGGAGGTGCAGGTTCCTATTTGCACAACTTACATATTCTCACCCCGGCTCTCTAGAGGAATTAGCGACACATGGTATTTACTCCCACTCGCTGTGACATTCATCACAGATGGCCACTTCCAGGAGGAAATCCAGTCTAGGTGGCACTCACTGCCTTATCCTTTGGGGCTGGTAAAACACCAGAAGGACGAAGGATGGCCAAGGCACCACCGACGTATGTGAATCTCACGCTAACACTTCACCAACGAGCCTCCCGGATTTCCTCGCGGGCTGGCCAGCTCACCCAACGCAGGCGGACATTACCTACCTCGAGAAGGTGCCGGAGCAGACTCTACTCCAGGATGGAGCCGGGAGGGCATTTCCCTGGCGTGTGCTGCCCTAGCATGGGCTAGAACCAGGGAGCCCTTGTCCCACGTTAGACAGTCAAGAACATCAGAACCGAGAGAGGACTAAGGAAAAGGGGGGACTGTATCTTTTTTTTATTCTGAATGAAAAATAAAGACTTTATGGAACACCCATTTAAAGCACTTGAAATGAGGAATGTCATCACATTTGGGTCATCTAGCCCTGGATTCTTTCTTACTTTGCACCCCCAAAACATAAGCAACAGAAATGTGGTAGGAACCGGGCATGGGGTAGAGGGGGGAGCATGCCCTCCTCCCCACAAGGCCCCCAAGGCAGCTCCTAGGACCACCTGCCTCAAACTTCTCAGCTCACAAGTCACAAAACACCAAGACAGTGCACCAGAAGCAAACATGACACTGTATGCTAACTATACAACTACACAAGCACACTGTGGTAACAAAAACCATAAAGACACGGAGATCTCCCTCTGCTCAAAGGCTGGATGATACATTATAGTATGTGTAGACCACATTATCACAAAAAGACAAATATTGCATGATTCCACCCCATGAGGTATCTAAGAGCATCGAACTCATGACACGAGGAGAAGGTGGTTGCCAGGGCTGCGGGAGGGGAGCGTGACGCTGTCGCTCCTGAGTGTGGAGTGGCAAGGAGAAGGAGCTCCAGAGCTCAGCTGTCCCTGTGCCTGCCCATCACAAGGCTGTGATCTCATGTTAATCCTTCTTAACACAATTTAAAAAGTAAAATTAAAAAAATAAAATAAAAATAAAACAAGCAAACTAAACTGTTGAATCAGTTGGAAGTACTCTTTTTTTTTTTTTTTACGATTTTATTTATTTGAGAGAGCATGGAGGGAGGGGCAGAAGCAGAGGGAGAAGCAGACTCCCCACTCAGCAGGGAGCTCCATGCAGGGCTGGATCCCAGGACCCTGAGATCATGACCTGAGCCAAAGGCAGACACTTAACCCACTGAGCCACCCAAGCGCCCCTCAGTTGGAAGTATTCTTAAATATGGCTAATTCATTGAGAAGATGTCACACATCACCTAGAATTGAATCACCAAATCAACAGAGTTCATTTCTCTGATATGAAAAAATGATTGACATTTTCAGTCTTGCAGTGGGGAGGAAGCACTGAGAAACCCACTACCATGTTGCATGGGTGGAAAAAAGTCCAGAGACCAAGAACCTGCCAGAAGACACAGCTAGTTAGTGGTGAACCAGGGTTAGAATCTAAGTCACTTACCTGATTCCTCACGACATCTGCATCCTAAATACCCAGGACGTCCCAATACTTTGTTTCCATGAGTTCCTCATGCCAGAGCTCAAGAGTATTTCAAGGGCAATGAAACAGGCCTTGTCCCTTCCCCAGCCTTGGCAAGTTAAAAGCTGAAATCATAAAAGGAGTAACCTCACCAGATAGGAAAGTGCCCGCATGTCTTTTATTTAAGGACTTCAAAAACCCAACCTGGCTACTTAACTCCCCTGCTCCCCCAGGGCCAGAAAGAGAAACCGTGAGAGGCATTCCCTCTGTTTGGTCTTCCCTTCCCTGAGGCCCTGAAGGAAAGCCCTTGCTGCCTGGGAATGTGGCACGTCTGTCTGCGTTCTCCCTCCACTGCTGGGGGCTGAAGCAGCTGAGGGCTCTGAATGGCTCAGAGAGGGATCCTGGGGAAGAAGGAGAGAATGGTGTGCCCAGAGGGTAGAGTGCGTGAGATCACGGGCTTGGAAAGGAGGGCAGCTTCACCTGCGGGCCTGTTGCCACCAGGGGACCAGCCCGAAGCCCCAGTTCCCGGGCCTGGGATGGGGGAGAACAGTCAGGAAGGGAAAAGCACTGCAGAGTGACGGCTGAAACCCGGTCCTGCCCGCTGGCTGACAGCTGGGCCTGGGGAACAGGTTATAGTTTAGGGAGGAAATCAGATCTCCACCTTCTGGCGATTTGCCTATGGCCCCGGGAAGGAATATCTGACAGCTTCATTTTAGATTTTTGCAAACTCTGCCAGACGGGCAGGTATGGATTTCAGCTCTTCGGGACGGCCCTTTTCAACCCATCACGGCAAGATGCTGGGTCCCGAGGGCCCCTACACCGCGGCAGGCGGGGCAGAGCACAGGCGGAGCGGCCCAGCACACCCCGCCCCACCGCAGGCCTGATGCGCACGAGCTCCACCAGAGCATCTCCCGGCGCCAAGACACCTTCAGGCCACGTGGCCTCACGACGTCTGGTACAACCCAACCCCAAACCCGGGACGCCCGCGTCCAGCCGCCGAACCGCGTAATCCCCAAACCTCAGCGGTTTGACGCAATAAAACTTCCTCGCCCAGGTTACGGCCAAAGCCAATGTCGCTCATCATCAAACGATGATGTATGAACAAGCCTCCTTCCAGCCTGTGTCACTTCTGCCTTCCACCCACCGTTTCCCAGCTCACCTGGGCAGGTAGAGTCTGGAGGGTTCCAGAGAGCTCTGTCAGCAGGCGCCGGGCCGGAAGTGGCGCCTACCAGTTCCCGCTAGCATTCAATTGGCTAGAACTTGATCACGTGACTGTACCTAACTGCAGGGGCTGCTGGGAGCTGTAGTCAAATTGACCAGGAAGAAGAGGAAGTACAGGGAGGTGTCAGCGTAGACATGATTTTCCCGAACAAGAACTTTTTCTGAGACCATTATAGGTATCTTAGCCTTACTACAGGAAAATGGACAGAAGAACTTTCATGAAGCTCTTCTGAAGCCTGCCTGTGATGCTCTATGAAATGCTTAATTTTATTTTTTAAATTTCTTTTATTTTAATTCTAGTTAGTTAACTACAGTGTTATGTTAGTTTCAGGAGTACAATGTAGTGATTCAATAATTCCATATATTATCTGGTGCTCATCATGACAAGTGCGCTGGGGGTGGGGATTTGGGTTAAGGAAATGATGGGGATTAAGGAAATGCTTAATCTTAGAGATTGGAGGTATCCACCAGTAAACACATCGTTTTAATGGTATAGTGCTTTAGAACTTTTGAAATGATTTCTCAAACATCCTTTCATTAGATCTCGTCACTTCTAGTAGTGTCTACAAACTTCATTCAGACAAGGATTATTGACTGCCCATTTTCCCAGGCTCTGGTCTGGGCAAGAGGGATGCTTACCAGACACAAGATGCCCTACCTGCACCATGCCCGCATCCTTGAAGGGCAGTAGATTGTATTCACAAGTAAAACACAAATCAACAACGTGCAAGATAGTTTCAGATGCTGCTAAGACCCCAAAGAACAAAAAGAGGGTAGTGAGATGGAGAGGAGGCTGCACGGGATGGGTATTTAAAATGTACCTGAGATTCGTGTTCATTGGGTGCGGCAAGATGACAGGCGGGTTATTTATTACTCACAGCTCCCCAGAGAAGAGGGCCTGCTGTGCCCGGCAAGGCCTTATAGGGAAGCACCAGGGGCGAGACAGGTGCAGCCAGGAGAGAGCATGGCAGGAGGCTTTATCGTGGGTTTCACAGGAAGGAATGGGTAAGGCAGAGTAGACAAGCTGAACAAGTGTAGGATTGGATGGTGTAACCAATTCTGGGCTATAGGAATCCCCAGTCATCTGGCACCTAGCCGCGGGGGTGCGGGAAAGTGGGAATGTGAGCTTGCGATGTGACAGATAAGGAAGTGGTTGGGGGTGTGGGCCTGGTTTGTGCTCACAAGCAAGTTGTTTACTTTCTCTAGGAATTAGCTAGCCCTGGGAGGGGTAGTCTCTCCAGGATTAGCAAGACCCCAAGATATCAAAGCATCATAAAGTACAGAAAATAAGAAACATGATTCATATAATGGAACAGTAGGTACCTACACTTGGAGTGGAGGCTCAGTGAAGTCCTCTCTGTTGATAGTGCAGAGGAGAGCAGAATCCCAAAGAGGTGCCCGCCAACCACACAAAGATGGGGAGGGGGCACACCAGGCAGAGGCAGGAACAAGGTCAGGCCCATCTCAGTGTGCCTGGAGCAGTGAGTATAGACAGGGGAGCAGAGGACAGAGCCAGACAGGCAGGGCTCTGGAGGCCATGGCCACTGGATTTCATTCTAACTGCAACAGGAAGGCATTAGAAGGTTGTACAGGGAGCAATGTGGTCTGATTTGCATTTTTAAAAGGTCACCCTGACTGCAGGAGGAGAATGGATTGAATGTGGGCACTCATGGAAAGTAGCAAGATCAGACAGGAGGCAGTGTGCTACAGCATCACTTGGGAAGTAAGACAAAGAGCCGTCCCCTACTTTGTTATCTAATCCTGACACCTTGTCCTACCTACACTTTATGTGGCTTAGCTCCAACATGGCCTTCAGCAAAGACATTATTCATTGATCACTTTTCCCCATAAATCTAAACATTTCCAGTTCTCAAAGTGATCTCACTTTTCTTGCCCATCTGCTACTGCTGACACAAAGGACCCCAGGAAACCCAGTCATTTAGCTAAAAACTACCTATGTGTTGTCCAGTATATGTGCCCAAGTATGGTAAATATGGAAAATGCAAGTAAAGTGTAGTTTAACCTTGGCCAGACCAGACTAGGAGATGTTAATAAAAAAATTTTAAAAATAAAGACACAGAGCAGGGGTGCCTGGGTGGCTCAGTGGGTTAAAGCCTCTGCTTTCGGCTCAGGTCATGATCTCAGGGTCCTGGGATCGAGCCCCGCATTGGGCTCTCTGCTCAGCAGGGAGCCTGCTTCCCTCTATCTCTCTGCCTGCCTCTCTGCCTACTTGTAATCTCTCTCTCTGTCAAATAAATAAATAAATCTTTAAAAAAAAAAAAAAAAGACACAGAGCAGACTCCTGCAGGCAGGAAGTTGGGGCCGCCATGCCTCCTGCTCGGTGGCAGGCTGTGTACTTGTACGCACTCCACTCTCTCTTGACCTGCTTCAAATCAAGCCCAGCACCTGCCTCACAGGTGCTGATTCAGACTCAGGGGAAGCAGACAGAAACTCTCAGACAGGTAGCCCCGGGAGGGCCAGCAACACAAAGGAGCTTGACAAGTGTTTGTTGCAGAGCTAGTCATTGTCTGCCTCCCTGTTTCCTGGAAGTTTCACAGAGCCATTTGACTGAACTTTTGCCCGGCTTCTGCTCTGCATTTGCACGTTTCTTGCAAACCAGCAAAAATAACTATTCATTGAGAAGCCATTACATGTTAGGCATCATTTCTGGTCTTTCTACATTTTTATTTGATCCCTCAAACAACCCCGTGATGTAGGTACTCCATTTCCTGTGGAAACACACACACACACACGCACACACACACATACACACACACACATTTAAGTAAGTTATCGAGGGCCCACAGCTGGTGTGGTGGAACAAGACTCCACCTCAGGTCCGTCTCTAAACCTCATATTCCATTCATTGTGCGACATTCGCCTAACTACCCCGCCCCCAACCCATCGCTGACCTTGGTCCTGAATTTGGCACAGAGCCTGAATTCATCCACACCCTTCCAGGGTCCCCTCCCCTAGGTCTACAGCACCCTTTTGCTTTTGGCCTAATTAAGAGAGAAATGTTAGACACGTTGATGGTTAAACCTGACGTTCTTTTATGGAAGACGGGACATCTTGCATGCAGCAGTGACATGCCACAGCTGGGAGCCCACGGAACCACAAAAAAGCAGTGGTCACACAAGCAATGAGCACCTTCTGGTGGATCCCCAGGCTCCCTGGAATGTGATATTGTCCAAGAATGGAGTCTTCCCTATAGCCCATAAACCTCATGGGCAAGGATGTTCCTGGATAGCATCCATGAGGACAGAGCCAAAATTTCAATGCTTGGAAGTAGAAGTGTTATTTTGGGGAAATCTGTATACTATTAGCAGTTTCAGATTCCAGCACGTAAAACCAGTGGACAAACTTACAACACCTCTATTCCTTTACACCCGTACGGAGCCCATACGTACTATATTTGAGTGGCCATTTCCCTGCTTTCTCAATTACTGAGGATTAATATGTGCATTTAAAAACTGGCTAGTACGTGCGTCAAGACAATGCAGGAATTTGAACCCTGCCGACACCTGTATTATCAGAGTGACTATTTCATTTAAACATTTTGCTTTCCCGTGCGTAGAGTCAGACTATGTTCTAAGAGATCCTCCAACCCAAATCCCTCATTTCTAGAGATGAGGGAATACAACTGCAGACAATCCGTGAAGTGACATAAAAGTCACAGTCAGGCATCATTTACAACTCGAGAGGAAATTCTTCCATCTTCAAGAGAGAAGAACAGCATTCCACAGCTGGCTGGCTGCAGGTTTCGCAGACCTTCTGAGGGGCGAACAGAGGAAGTTGCGCATGTGGTAATTGGTAATTTTGAATTTCCATCCAGTGTGGAAGGAAAACAGAACTTTGCATTGAAAGAGCTTTACAAACCAACAAGCAGAAAGAATCGAAAACAACTCGGTAGCAACAGAGCTCTGCGTACGTTTCACAAAAATTACCTTTGAATGATTGGTTTTTTTAATTACTAAAGTTGGAAGAAATACTATACACTATATATATTGTATTCATGTCATCTACAAGCTTTGCCAATTCCAAAAGGGAATATTGTAAGCAGCCAGTAGCACATGTCTTGATTTTGACTCTTGTTGGTCTAGATCCCACAAAGTAGTTCCTTCCCAGTTCCTAGAAGAGGCAGCCCATGTTCACCATCCTTAAAAATACAGCCAGATGACTACCTGGGAGGAGATTTCTATGAACCTCTCGCGGTTGGCTGTTTTAGAACTTATGGTGTTGTATTTTCACGGTGAATCAGCGTCTGCTCTCTGCCAGTCTCTGTATGTCTTCAATGGCCAGAGGCCATTCTTACATCTTTTGGCATCTCTGGTGCCCGGCACACTGTCTGGCCACAATCCTCCACGTCCCACCTCTGTCCGGTGCTCGGAAGCCATGCACCTGTCCTGAAGCCAGGACCTGAGCAGAGGCACAACATCCCACTAAGAGATGGGGTGGGAAGGGGAGGGCATCTAAAGTTCCAAAAGGACTTATTTCCTGCCTCTTCTGTCTAGAAAGTTAGTTTTGGTTCAGAGTGACAAGCTGGACAGAATAAAGACCAAAATGCATGACTGAGCCATTGCCGAGCACAGTTACCACTGCCGCTCGGTGCAGTCCCCTGAGCTCCCTGATGAACGGTTCCTAATGTAACGTTGTTATATTGCTGAAAAGCCCTTTAATTACAATAATTTAATACACTCTGCTAAATGAAACCATGTTGGAGTCACATCAGCCTCCAGCAGAGCTGTCTTCTGCAGAGAAAGCCATTAGCAATTTGAGTGGTTTGCTTTCATTCTGTCTGTATTGGGGGCGGGTGCCCCTTTTTAAGACATTATTTCTCCTTAAAACGAGGCTTTCAAAAATGTGTTTCCTAACCACTAATTTTTCTTAGTGAACACAGAGATTCTTCATCTTAAGCTTCCTCCTCACAGCCTCCTCCCGAGTCCGAGACCAGGGAAGAGGTAAGAAGAGGGGTCATCTTTGTATGGCGTTTTCCATAGAAACGTCCTCCCAGGCCCCCTGCACCAGCACTGCTGGCCTGCAAAGCAGGTATAATACCTCCCGTCCAGGGGCTTCCTGCCTCTTGTCCCCCACCCCCGCCACCCAAGTCCATGCTTTAGGAAGAGTTGGCCTGGATGCTCAAGGTTTTGGGGGTGACCTCATCTTGGAGCAACGGAAAAGCAGGTAAGGGATGGAATTTCTCCACCGAGTGCCTTCTGAAAACAGACTGCATCTGGCTACAATCTTCCTCATCCTGGGAGCAAAAGAGAAGCTCATGCGGGCCACTTGGAGTGGGTTCCCCTGCTGTGGTAGATGCTTCAGAACAAACACTTCCTTTCTTAGTCCCGAGTCTCATCTGCAACCAAAGCCAGCCCTTTGGTTGTTTTCTTCTGTATTTGTCATCTACGGTATCAGAGCATGGGTAGAATGTCAAAGCCGTCAATGGTCATGAGTAAGTGAAAAATCCCCTTCGGCACAGAGAGACCTGGGATGGAAACAGTTCACATTTCCAAGGTGAGACACAGGTTTCAGTATTGACTTGACCAACCCTGGAGCCAGCTGCGGATGACTCCAGAAGCACTTGTGAGCTGCCTTTCCAATGCAACCTGTCCCCACGTGCCCTCAGAACTTAAACACTTCCCTAGAAAAGTAGGAAGGAAGAAGCCCACACGGATATACAATTTCTATCACCCTAATGGAATGGTGCCTCAACTCAGAGATTAAACTTTAGAAAATAAGTTACATTTTGTAACCTGATTTGTAAATCAAAATGTGAGCCCAGAATACGTGGAAGCTTATCTAGAAGCTGCAGAAATACTCCTATAGTCACGAACTGATAAAAAGCTCTACAAATAGAACCAGGTCCACTGCAAACAGTGGCTATAACCCAAGCTGGACAACCAGACTCTCCGACATCATGGCTGGCTTGCACAATCAAGTGACAAAGCAGACAGGGCTTCAAGGTGTGTCTGGGCAGATGGGACGACAGAATCCAGAGCTCAGCGTGATGGTTCATTTTCTGCGTCCACCTAGCTAGATGACAGTAGTACCCAGTTGCTCGGCCAAACACTAGTCTGGATGTTGCTGGGAGGGTATTCCATAGATGTGATTGAAATCTACAATCAGTTGACTTTAAGTAAAGAAGATTACCCTCCATGATGTGGGTGGGCCTCGTCCAATCAGTTGATAGCCTTAACAGCAAAAACTGATGATTCCTGGAAAAAAGGAATTCTACCTCAAGACTGTAACACAGAGTTTTCAGCCTGCTAACCTGCCTTCCAGATTTCAGACTTGCCATCTCCCATAATCACATGAACCAACCGCTTCAATGCTCACAAATAATACATTTTAAACATGTCAATATTTTACAACAAAGCAGAAATTCCTCAAAACCTGTCTCTCTCTCTCTGTATATATATAGATGCAGAGATAAACCCTATTGGTTCTATTTCACCAGATAATCCTGAACGATATGCCCAGGAGACACCATAGAGACCAATACTCAAATCTGAGGACGGAACAGAAATGACGAGGAATCTCAGAAACCCTAATGGATGTTGGTGTATTGTGAGAACAGTGCAACTTCCCCTGATCCAGATAGGGTCTGGAGGCAACAGAGACTCTGGCTGCAGAGGGCCAATGAGGGTGGTGTTAGGAATAAGTCTTCAGCTCCCTTTCTGGATTGATGACACAGAATACCAAAACTAATTAATGCTTGCCCTCAAACTGGATATAATCCTGGGGAAAGGTAAAGGGGAGCCCAGAAATTGACCAACCCTGGACTGCCAGAATAAGGGCTTAAGTACAAATTAAGTTCAGATATTTTAAAAGTCTGTGGTCTGAGACTTACATTTACTATACGTATCTATGGTTTTCAACCACAAATTGTATTTCCCGATGTAGGTATAATCTAATTCCCTATACACACTATATTTGTTGCCAAATAAATGGAAGTTTCACGTTTGTGGTAGCAACAAACTCCAGGGATAGTTTAATAGAGACATTGCATACTGACGAAAGGAATAGATCCTTCCTGCAGGAATGCCCTCGCTCCCCAGGCAGGCATAGTCATATCTCTTTCCCTAATTCTGGCTTCTCACTCTTCTGACATTTTAACCTGACTTCTTGAACTTGTATCACTCAGTGTGCTAGCTGGCATTGTGGTCTGACCTCCCACATTCTCCAACCGGTGTTCCTGGAGCCACAGTGCCTGATTTCATCACCCTGCCTTAGCAGAAGCTCTTTGAACTTGATCTTTGGACAAGTTGACTTTTAGCATCTACCAGCCCGAACTCATGCCATCTGTCAACACCACCCCAGTCCCTGTCCTGCAGAACACAGACAGACAAGACTTTGTAAAGTAAGCTCCTGCCCATAGATATGCAAAGAAGAGCAGGTAGAAGGACACAAGACTCTGAAGAAAGGAAAGTAAAAGATGGGATTTCCACATTTCACATCAAGCTAGATGAACATATCATAGTCGCTAAGGTACCCACTTACATATTTATTCAGAGATGGCGAAAGAAATAATTTTCAGTTTCAAAGCAATGGAGAGAGTTGATATGAATAATACATTTTTGTCCGTGCCAATATTTTAAAACAAAGCAGCAGTATCTTATTTGCTCAAATCTGTCTGTGTTTTACATTACATTCGAGCAAGAGTGTTTTAGCAGAAATTTCATTTGAAATGTGAAATTGTTTATGCTGCTGATGTAAATTCAAAACAATCTGCCAGCTATAGATTTGCCATTGTAATGGATTTTTAAACACATTTATTATCACAGAATTGCTGCAGAGAAGAGAGACCACAAATGTCGCACAAGTGTGCTTCTCTTCATGACATTTCCCAAGGAGATTTCTCTTGAAGGGACTGAAGGTCTACGAGCAGTTCCAATCCGCTGAAGAGACCAGGCTCGGACAAAGAAAAGAGAGACTCTAGCTCAAAGCCAAACACTCGTTTGCTTCACCTCTGCTTCAAAGGTTTCCCAGACAACAGTTCAAATGAAAAGGAAACATACCAGTAGCAGGAACACAAGAACAAATCTAGAATTCTAAGTTGTTAATCCCAGTGGTGTTTCCAAACCATTCTCCAGAATGGTCACGTGTCTCACGTTGTGTCCAGGTATCCCAGTGAGCTCTGTTCGTACCAGTTGTTGGGAGAAAAATCCCGTGGACCTTCAGGGTCTGGTCATCTTGCCACACTAGTGAAGTTTCATGTGTCCAGCGGTCTGGTGCAAATCCTCTGTAAAGGACAGGTCATTGTATCTTGTATCTATCATGTGCCACGAGAAGAAGGCACGGTGCTCGGTATGTTTCTTTCTCAGCCCTCTAATTCAGCTGCTGTTTGGGTGGAACCATGTTCTGAAGTCTGATATAGGCTCTTTCCAAAATCCAGTGTGAAGTATGTTCTAGAGTAGAAGAGATTTCTGTCACAACCCCAGTTGCCCTCCCCACTGAGCTACCTGCCCTGCACATCCAAGGAGCTGGGAGTGCCAAAAGCAGACAAGTCTCTGGCAAACCCCATTCAGAAAGTCTCGGCACAGACCCGTAGGGAGCCAGAGTAACACTATGCCTTCTACTGCATAAAGGTTCCCGATCTGCAAAGCAATGCCCGGCTTTTAGCAGAGACTATATGCTTGACCATTAGTGGGGCACTCTGGAGTGGGTCTTGCCCATCATGAGAGCCTGTATGGGGCCAAAGAGGCTGAGTCTCTGTAGCTTGCCTCCCTCAGCACGTGGGTGGCACCAGGAAAGGTGAAAGAGTGAGGCACTCCTCTGCAGCGGGGACAGGACCTATGGGGGCTGACCGGGAAAGTCTGCTCACGGACTACCCTTTCCACAGCTGGGCGAAATGTTCTTTTTGAAGCGGGATCTGGGCGAGAATCTCCATGTGTAGGATTGTCCCCCTGACGAAGTGATTCCTTTATCATTAGGAAATGTTATTGTCTTTGATAATACTCCATGCCCCAAAGTCTCATTTGTCTGGTATTCACGTCGCCATTGCAGCCGTGTTAGTCTGCTTCACCTGACATGACAAAATACCATAAAACGGGGTGGCTTTGACCACAGAAACCTATTTTCTCACAATCCGGAGGCTGGAAGTCCCAGATCAACATGCTGGCAGGGTTGGTCTCTGGTGAGAACTCTCCCCGTGGCTTGTACACGGCCACCATCTTGCTGTGTCCTTACGTGGCCTTTCCTCAGTGCACGTGTGGAAAGAGGGTCCTGGGGTCTCTTCCTATTTTTATAAGAACCCTATAAGTCCTAGAGGATTAGGATCCCGTCCTTATGACCTCATTTCACCTTAATTACCTCCTTAAAGGCCCCACCTCCAAACGCAGTCACACTGGGGTTGGGGCTTCAATATACAAATTTGAGGGGAACACAATTCAGTCCACAACACCAGCTTCCGTATGATTAACGTTTGCATGATATATCCTCCTTTGTCTTTTTACTTTTAACCAATCTTTTCTTCATGTTTAAAATGGATCTTTCTATTTTTAACTTTTTGAGGAACCTCCACACTCTTTTCCAAAGAGGCTATACCACCTTGCATTCCCACCAACATTGTAAGAGGGTTGCCCTTTCTCCACAGCCTCTCCAACATTTGTTGTTTCTTGCCTTGTTAAGTTTTGCCATTCTAACTGGTATAAGGTGGTATCTCAGTGTGGTTTTGATTAGAATTTCCCTGATGGCTAATGATGTTGAACATTTTTTCATGTGTCTGTTAGCCATTTGTATGCCTTCATTGGAGAAGTGTCTGTTCATGTCTTCTGCCCATTTCTTGCCAGTGTGGAGATTCCTCAAAAAGTTAAAAACAGAGCTACCCTATGACCCAGCAATTGCACTACTGGGTATTTACCCCAAAGATACAGATGTAGTGATCCGAAGGGGCACGTGCACCCCAGTGTTCATAGCAGCAATGTCCACAATAGCCAAACTGTGGAA
>CM052887.1:90021404-90108750 GCA_028534135.1 Potos flavus | reverse complement strand
GAGCCGAGATGCCCTTCAAAAGACGAATGGATAAAGATGTGGTCCATATACACAATGGAATATTACTCAGCCATCAGAAAGGATGAATACCCAATATTTGCGTCAACATGGGTGGAAGTAGAGATTATGCTGAGTGAAATAAATCAAGCAGAAAAAGACAATTATCATATGGTTTCACTTATTTGTGGAACATAAGAAATAGCATGGAGGACATTAGAAGGAAGGGAAAAATGAAGGGGGGGAGAATCAGAGGGGGATATGAGCCATGAGAGACTATAGACTCCAGGAAACAATCTGAGGGTTTCAGAGGGGAGGGGGTGGGGGGTATGGGTGATCCCAATGATGGGTATTAATGAGGGCACGTATTGCATGGAGCACTGGGGGTTATACACAAACAATGAATCATGGAACATCATCAAAAACTAATGATGTACTGTATGGTGACTAACATAACATAATAAAAAAAAAAATAAAATAAAATAAAATGGATCTCTCACAAATGGCATTTACATGGTCTTGCTGTTCTTCTTAGTGTATAAGCCACCTTTTAATTGGAGCATTTCGTGTCTTTCTATTTCATGCAATTGTTGATTTGGTTGAGAGAAGTCTCCTATTGCTGCATGTTTTCTATTGGCCTCATCCCTTGTTTCCTTTTTCCCACATTCCTTCCTTCCACTAGACTTATTAGCTGGGTTTGTTTTTTGTTGGGTTTTTCTGTTTTTAGTACTCTTAAATCCATGTGGTTACCTTTATTCGCTTTTTTTTTTTTTTTAAGTTCTTCAGAGATTTCCCAACTTGGCCCAGGGGCCAGGGCTTCAGACCCCTTGCCCATCAGTCCCTGGCTATAGGCCAGCCCAGAGAGAGGCGGTGACCCAGGGCAAGGTGACTACACAGCTGACCACGCCGCAGAGCTGACAGGAGCCACCTGTCAGAGGAATGGCAGCAACCCGGGAGACGCGTCCTTGAGCCTATGGGATGAGCCGCGCAGCACGCATGCGTTGTATGTGGAACACTATGGATGCAGTCTTGGTTGCTTTAAGCTATTCGTTGTTCGTCTTTCGAGAACATTGAGGTTTGTTTCACCAGGCCATTAATTTACTTGCAAATCATCCTGGTCCTTTTGAAGCTCATTTTTTAAGTTTGTTACGAAGGGTCTATAGCTGTGGTCACAGCTGAGGGCTGCTGGCTCCTCGTGGGTAGAGTCCGTGGAGGCTGCTGAATGCACTGGTAAGCACGGGACAGCCCCTCTCCCCAGCAAGGAGTGATCAGTCCCAAAATGCCAGTAGAGCCAAGGTTGACAAACTCTGGCCAGCAGTGGGCTTTATGTCGTGGCTAATTAAGTCCTTCTCCCAAACCATGGTCTTCCTTGGGGCGTCAGACGGGTTCCCAAAGTGTTCAGCATGGCCCGCCCACTCTGGTCAGAAGTGCAGTGTCGTCCAGGCCTGCGAGAAGGCCGGCGTCCCGCGGAGCTCACAGGGCACTGGGAGTTGGCTTCACTCGGCGGTGTGGACTCTGACCCCGGGAAACCGCAGCTAGGATTCAGACAAGTGACCCTTTGCAGATTCCCGGAGCTCCCCTTCTAAACAGGTGCGTCCTCGCCAGTGCCTCACCTCGCCAAATCCCTCGACAGCGGCCCCAAACCCCCGATATGGCTCAGGTCAGTAAGACTGATGTGCTCTCTGCCTTCCCCTCCCTGCACTGTGGTCCAGAAGCCTGCCAGGAGATTGCACAGCTCACCTTGGCTTTTCCTTCTCTCTCGGGTCACAGGCCTATGCTGTCTATTGTCGCATCTGAAAACAGTTGCTTAATATATTGTGTCCAGCTTCACTGCAAGCAGAAAAGTTTAGTCCGGTCCCTGAGACTTCAGCACGACCAGGAGCCAAGTCTCACAAGCTGGGTTTGGTGAATTTCCTTCTTCTTTCCCTCTGTTGCTTCCCCCACCCCACACTTCCCCTTCACCCTGCTGCAGGTTTATGAGTGTGTGTGTGTGTGTATGCATGTGTGTGTATGTGTGATGCATGTGTTTTCTATAGACAAACACCAGTAAATCTCTCGTGAACACCGAAAATCTGCTCTTATCACTAAATACAATCCACCCATCCCCAAATTATAAATAGCACTCTGACTTGGGCACCTGGGTGGCTCAGTCATTAAGCATCTGCCTTCACCTCAGGTCATGATCCCAGGGTCCTGGGATCGAGCCCCACATTGGGCTCCCTGCTCAGCAGGAAGCCTGCTTCTCCCTCTGCCCACTCCCTCTGCCTGTGTTCCCTCTCTCGCTGTGTTTCTCCCTGCCGAATAAATAAATAAAATATTTTTTAAAAAAAGAAACGTCTCAATCTTACTCCCTTGATATTTTGATTCATTAAAAAAGTAGGTCTGCATGGAGCACTGGGTGTGGTGCATGAACAATGAATCTTGGAACACGGAAAAAATAAAATAAAAATTTTTTAAAAAGTAGGTCTGGTTTGGAACACTGAAAAAGTAAAATTAAATTAATTGAAAATAAATAAATAAATAATAAATAAATAAATAAAGTAGGTCTGCAGTCACAGAGCCTGCCTTGCTGCCCAGAACGGGCCAAGCCCCCGGCCCGGCTGCCCCGAACTCTCAATCGTTATGGCTTTTTTAAACATCAGGTTTGGTCTATATTCAACACACATCCACCCCAGCTGCCCTCAGCAACCCTTCCTGCTGCAGAGGAAACGCCCGCATGCATGGCTAGTGTCCCTGCTCCCCCATACCTGGGATGGAAACGTTTGAATAGATCGCTCCACTGTAGCCTCCCAGGATGATGGGCGCACACTCCTGGAATTGTAGTAAATGGTCCATGTGTCCCATGAGAGTGACTGGATTATGTGCACATGCCTGAACCTCATGTTAACCACCTCCTTCAGCTTTTATCCCAGTTCCTTTCTGCTCGAGAAGTTTCGCACGCCTCGCACGTGGCGAGTTCTCGGATGGCATCTTCTTGTTTATATTCATAGGGCAGCCTTAGCCACGCCACGATCCGAAGTCCTCACTGGGTGTGGCATTCTACACGTTGGACATTTGGTTAACTCTTCCAACTATCGTTGCATTTTTCAGACCATTTTCATCTTCTGTTGATTTCCATCAGCTCTAGCTGCTGATGCTCTTGGAGGAAGCTCATCTTACAAAAAAATGGAACTCCTCACTGTGAGTCGGTCCGGGAGTATCTGGAGAGTATATACCCACAAAGTGTTCGGAGACGTGGCCATGGGAACGTGCAGACGCTGGTGGGTGGCCAGCCTCCCCTTTGGCGAAGTGCCTTCCTCCCCCCGCAATAGACCCAGAGCCACGGAGTCAAACACACCCTCGATAGCATTCTAGCACATGCCAGACCCTCGGGGTGACTCCTGAGAAGGGAAACCAGGAAAGCTAACTACTGAAACTCGGCCACAGTGCATCCCATTTATTACCTAATGTTTTATCACCAGCATTCCCCTAAGTCAGTAGGGTCATTAAATATCTGCTTGGCAACTTGGCTCATCGCTTTAAAATATTCCATGATGGAGACTCTCCATATGTATGCCATGGGCTAGGCATTCCCCTTCTCTTGGGACATTTCAGTTGCTTAGTGCCTTTTAACTGTTATTCTCCCCACAAAACTGGGGAAGCTATGCAGAAATGTTCTACCTCTGTCGCCTCAGAGGTGGAGACAACCCAAGGTGGGCTTTAAAGAAAGATCGGTGTGATGGAGAGAGCTTTCGGGTTGTCGGAACATTTTAGAATTCACCATATAATGCACTCTGCCCCCTGCAAATTAAACAGGGACACATGTTTAAATGTTATACAATGGGTTCCTAATTAGATTAACCCATTGAGGAGAAAATGAAGCAGGTGGTGGGTAAGAATCAAGTCAGAGGTGTGTGAGATCTGCAACAAAATGGCGCCAGGAGGCTGTGGCCACACCCGGCACCACTCAGCAGTCCCCGTGAGGGAGGACTGGGCCTGCCATGCACGGAGCACTGGGAGGAGGGCCGTGCACGGAGGGCTGTAAGCCTGGTGGTCCAGATGGATGCAATGTAGTAAGTGGTTTTCTCTTTGCTCAATAGGGGCTGGGTTCTCAAGTCCCCTTCCCACCTTTGCACATCCCCTGTAGCTGGGGGACCCCTGCTACAGTCTCCCCAACAATCACGTATCACCTCTGTCCTACCAGGTGAGCTCGAGAATAATTAAAAATGATTTGATGACTTCAATTGAGATCTAGAAGTCCGAGATTCAAAGCCACCTATTTTCTTGAAAGAAGATGAATAATATCCACTTTGGGTTGAATCTATATAATAGGAAAATAGGAGAACAAAATAGCTTCACGAGCCCAATGTTCTTCTTTATTCGTGGTAGAGCTTCTATTTACAGTTCCTCCTTATTTGTGTTACACTGTCCGCAGTTCCAGCGGGACATGACATCCTGTCTTTAATAGGCAAGGGCAGCTTTAACAAGGCAGCCGAGGGACCCCAGGTGTTTGTTGCTTCTCGTGGTCACTCTCCTCAGGTGTCACGTCCGTGCTGATGATCACAGCAGGAGAGAAGGGGACCGTCCAGCTCTTCATCTGCCGGGTTGTTCAGCCCAAACCCCTGCGTATTTGTTTCTCTAAACTCAATTATTCTGCAGGCTCGTATTATATTGAATTACACATCTCACAATATTCGAAATGGCTCATTTGTTCTGGGAATTACATGCCTCTAATTGCATCACAAAAATGCTGACACCCGGCAGAACGGTAATGAAACACGGCACACCACGCCGCGGTCTCTAGAATGCAAAGCAAGATGGCATATTTAAACACTGCTACAGTGCCAGTCAAGTGCAAAATGTATGGGAGCAAATGCTATTAGGTATAATAATGATTTGTATTGATGCCGCTCACTTCTTCGCAGAGCTTTACTGTAAACCTTAGCGCCTTTGGGTTCGCGTCCTATCTCACAGTTTAAAGGACTCACTCGGTTGTTCTTTCAAAGGCACCTAACCACTTCCAAATAACCATTTTGACACTGACAGTAGATTACTTAAGAAACAGCCCTGACTTCCTGTAATGGACACCATGGTAGGCCACCCAAATTCTCCTTCGGGGTAGCAGAATTGTTCCCCCAGCGGCTGAGCCTGCTGACTGGCCTCCCTGGGCTCTCACCCTCTCTGCAAACTGCCCTCCGATGAAGATAGCTCCTTCACCCCAGGTCGTGGCACCGGGGACAGGGAAAGCCCATACCTAATGACCACCCAGTTCAGGAGGAAAAGGCCAGGCACTGTGTGTGGCTTCAGAGTCCTGCACAGCATGGCCAGCAGAGGCGCTGTGGAGCCTCTCGATGCCAACTTGGCCTCTGCCAGTCCTCCTTCCATGGCTGTTGATGTGGGAAGTGCTCCCTGGTCAACTTCCTGCACCCAGTCTCCCTGTCTGAGTGTGCTTGGCAACTTTATCCCTTCTCCATCAAGTTCAAACTCCTCAGCCTGGCTGCTGAGCCCCCCAAAATCTAGCCCAACCTTTCCCAAATGTCAATGATTAAAAAGGCCAGACTTCTCATGCCCCTCCATTCAGGCCGTATTCATTTCTGCTTGGGTCTTTTCATTCTTTTCCAACGTGGCGGAATTTTCACCCTAAATATTCATGGCTAAGTGTAAGATTGATAAAGTCGATAAAGACAGACAGCTCAGAGGCCCCTTGGAAATCGATATAAAGGAGAATGGAACATGTAAGGTGGCAGCCGGTTTTGATGGAAGAAGAGAAACTATCTATCGCTGTGACCACTTCTCGACAGAGACTCGGGTGCCTCAGGAATATCATGGCGATGATCCGTGATCCAGCCCCGAGCGCCACGGAACCAACCAAGCAAAAGAAAACAAGAGGGAAAGAAAAGATGAGAAAAGAGAGAAGATGGGACTATACCAGAGGAGAGGAAGAAGCACCTCCACATGGGCAAGAACACTCGCCCCGAAATGCCCAGGCCAGTCTCCTTTTCCCTCTGGGCCAGCTCTTGAGAAACACCAGGGGTCTACACCCTTGAGGAATTTTCCACGTCTGATGTCTGGTAATGGGCTCGCCTTGTGTGGGAGGGAGGACGGCAGAGTTGAGGGTAGGGATTGAGATACTTTTACAACCTTACAACCTGCTAAGCTCTCAAGTCCACACCGGCCTCAGAGGCGGGCGGCTCGGTCAATGTTGCAAAGTTAATGACAGCCGATCAGATCTGCCTTTCCCCAGCACTGTAGCCCCTCTGAACAATCACCAGGCTGAAACCGACCAGCACTGTCAGCATGACGGAGGCACCAGACACCATAATTTAAATTAAGGATTCGATCCGTGATGGTGACATTTCAGACCACTTGCAGAGTTTTAGTTCATATTAAACAAATGCAAATCCTTCATAATCCTTTTTCAAAAATACTTAAAACTGATTTTTCACTCTAACAAAAGCCAAGTTTCCAAAATCAATGAATATAATTCAAAACTCTCATCTTAATGACATTTTCTTGAGCATGCTCCTTCTGTCAGATCATTTTTCCCAGGGCCCGAAACCTTTAGCACAGGGCTGAGCTAGCACAGGAGAGGCATTTGGGGCTGTCTGGATCTAAGAGAAATTCTAGGCAAAATAGTCACTGAACGGTGTTACAGAATACCTAATTTTCAGCCAACAAAATAAAGGCTGTGGACACATTAAAATATTAAAATAGCCAACACGCTGTGAAGTGGATAAATAACGTTGTCACGCAGAATTAATAATTTCCACTGTGAGCTCCAGTGTGTTACATGAAGTTGTAAGGCCCACTGCCATTTACAACAAAGGGAAGCAGTCCAGTAAGAAGAACTCATCCATAGACTCACTGATTTCCATAAGGAATGATTTTAGGATGTGGCCCTTTGAAAATCACCATCATAGAGCATGTGAGGCTTATCGACAACACTGTAGAACAGGATTTTCCAAGGAGCTTATAAAAAAGATGATGCCTGTGTCCACCCCAGACACACTTCATAGACCCATTGGGGCAGAGCCGGAATCTGCTTTTCAACAACCTCTCCAGATGAACCTACTGAAGAGACGAACTTGAGAACCCCATCCCTAAGCATAGTCCTAAGCTTGGAAAATATTCCTTCTCCTGTCTTAGTAAGCTTTTACCTGTCCTAGGAAGTCTGGGAATTCTGCCTCCACCCCAATCCTGGTATTTATCCAAACCCTAAGATACATCCCAACGTGCACCCACTCACCAAAACTCTCTACAAGTGAAAGTACTGAAGATGCTTTTGCCAACGATGAGATCTCGGGTTGAATGCCATCCTGTGTGCGGAAGCTGCGTGGTCGCATTGCCAGGAGACTGGGTGCAATTAAACATAGTTCGTGCAGTATGGGAGCTCACAGCAATATCAAAGGCTATTGCCTTTTGTAAAAGTGGGGGAAAAAAATTACCTGATACTTCAATCATTGTCTGGTTTGTAAACGAAATTTACAAAACAAAATTCTTAGAGTCATTGCTTTTTTTAAAGAAGATTTTATTTATTTATTTGAGAGAGAGAGAGAGAGACAGCGTGAGAGAGAAGAGTGGGCAACGGGGGGGGGGGCGGGGAGGGCAGAGGGAGAGGGAGAAGCAGGTTCCCTGCTGAGCAGGGAGCCCGATGTGAGGCTCCATCCCAGGACCCTGGGATCGTGACCTGAGCCAAAGGCAACTGCTTAATCAACTGAGCCACCCAGGTGTCCCCAAACACAAACTTTCATCTGCTGAGTAATTTCGTATCTGGAGCTTAGCCTGACTGGTAGAAATAGGGGTTCCTGCAGGAGACTCAGATGAATATTTCTTTGCATCCCTGAGATACCACTGGAAGGATTACCCACAGTAAGTCTTCCATAAGCTTTTTGGTTGATAAGAGTAAGAGAGGGGTGATGAGCTGGTTTCCATGTGCCTAAAGGGTTCATTAGAGCCACATCTGGTTAAAAGTTACAATCCACATGAAATTGTCCCAACAGGCCATTACTTAGCAAATGTGGTTAACTGGGTCATTGATTCAAATATTAGATGGGAAATACACACGCACATACAGTGTCATACATTAGGTACATAAAGGACACAAACGAATCCCATATGGAATCCTTAAATGGCAAAGGGAAAAAAACACACCCCTGCCTCATCAATTTCACCAAAGACTAGAGAACATAGAGCATAAAGGTAATTTGGCTACTTGCTTTGGTTTCTTTGGCATATTGATCTACCATTAGCCATGAAGGTAAAGAACAATAGATAAATTATCTAGCAAACAGCAAAGTCTTAAAGTTTTTGAACAGAACACACACACGACTTAACATTTCAAGGAACTATATAGCATTGTTGTCATAAAACCCCATATAAACTCTGACTAGACTAAATCTCTCCCTAGGGTACAAATAAAAAACAATAAATTTGTCTCTAAGGTGAGGATTTAAATCTGTAACAGGACTACTGGTCCAAAGGCATTTGTTAATAAAAATTCACAAATATTTATGAAGCAAGAACAGCAGCTCTAACAGTGCCTTTTGTCCTCTGGATCAAGAAGGTGTAACAAAAATGCTGCAATCCAAATATTTAATAAGTAATATTGGGGGACTTAGTGTCATACATTGCGAATAAAGATACTAGCGCTAAACCTTTCCATGAAATAAAAATGGTAATTTGCAGCCCACAGACCAGTGCAGGCAATAGAAAAAGAGAAGAGTTTTATTCTATGTTGTTCAGAGTTGCCATTAGAGGGATAATTTTGGCGTGGTGGTGTGAGGAGCCAAGCGACCGCCGTCCCTGGAAAATCTACCACCTGACTAGTGAAAAACGTTTTTTAAAATAATCACCTAAGGTCTCTGGGAATCGTCCTAAGGGCATTTAGGAAATGGAGAAATATTTGTTTGAGAAAATCTCCTAAGTCTGTGTAAGTCTATTACACAGAGCCAGGTGACCTGGCTCAGGCAGGTGCCAACATCTAGCTCCCAGTCTAGGATTACTGTTTCACTTAGGGGTACCAGTGGCCCTTGTCATACCCCCAGAATCCCTGGCAGGCATGGCTGGAAGGATGAGGCTTCATTCCCCCGCCAGTCCTACCTTATAGGGCAGAATGTCCACCCCAGGCACAGGAGGCCGACAAGACTGAGACCCCAACTGTCCCCATCCCAGCTCATTCATAGAAGAGGCTGCACACCAGGAAGACAAGCCCAGAAGACCAGGGGCTGCCAATCCAACCCAGCACCTGCTCATACAGCAGGCGTGTCACTCCAGGAGAAGCAATGGATTCAGAGAATGGATTAAGCAAGCCAATCAAAAGACAGCTCGTCAAGCTGGATTAAAGAGCAAGACCCAGTGATATGTTGTCTACAGAAAACATGCTTCATATTCAGAGACGTACAGGATTGAAAATAAAAGGATGGGAAAACCTATGTAAACTTTCTATAAACCTATATAAAACCTATATACACGTCCATGAGAGAGGTGAAATGGCTGCATTAGTATCAGACTACGAGCACTTTAAAACAAGAAATTTTACTAGAATTAAAGAAAGACATTTATAATGATAAAAAGGTCTATCCATTAGGAAATTACGACCATTATAAACATGTATGCATCTAACAAGAAGGCTCAAAAATACATGAAGCAAAAACTGACGGAATTGAGAGGAGAAACAGAAAATTCAACAGTAATAGTTGGAGACTTCAGTGCCCCACTTATAATGATGGGTAGGACATTTATGCTTTTTGTTAGATTCACTCTAGATTCACTGTGTATGTGTCTTAGGACACATAGGAACTTCCTTAGAATCCTTAGAATCCTCAGAGGCTTGGCAAGGATAAAGAAGATGGGAAGAGGCGAATGGGAGAGACAAAAGGAGAGAGGGAGGGGTAGTAGAGCCTAGGTAGATAGGTAAATTACTTTAAGATAACAATTTTTCTTTATAAACTCATACAATAGAGAGGCAGCACACATCTCCTTGGCATTATCAACACGACACAAAACAGTACAATTTCTTTGAGTATAGGGTTGCCAAATAAATACAGATGTCCTGTTAAATTTGAATTCTGGATAAACAATGAATAGCATAGCATAGGCATACCAAAAATATACTAAAATGTATTGTTGTTTACTTGAAATTCACATTTAACTAGTCGTCCTGTAGTGTTTTTATTTGTTCAGTCTCGCAACCCTACTTGAGAGTCTATCCTGTACGTGAGCGAGCCCTTGCGCTCAGCTTTGGGGCCCAGCAAAGCCTGGGTGCAGCTGAGTGTAACAAACAGCAGCAGTCTGACCGTGTGTGGACAGGATGCCGGGGGAAGTTCTCCTACCAAGGAGCGTGAGGCAGGACGTGGTGGGTAGCATCTTGACCTTATGAAAGTGTTGACCCCAGGAAGAGAGCCTGTTGTTGGCTCCCTGGGGGGAAAAAAAAGGATCACCAGAATTTTGGTAAATAGAACTGCTTATTCGGGGCGCCTGGATGGCTCAGTGGGTTAAGCCTCTGCCTTCGGCTCAGGTCATGATCTCAGGGTCCTGGGATCGAGCCCCACATCGGGCTCTCTGCTCAGCGGGGAGCCTGCTTCCCCCTCTCTCTCTGCCTGCCTCTCCGCCTACTTGTGATCTCTCTCTCTCTCTCTGCCAAATAAATAAAATCTTAAAAAAAAAAAAAGAACTGCTTCTTCAGCTACGCCACCCATTACTACGATGATTGTAAACACCATGGGATGGAGGGAGGGGACAGGGAAGAGGGGTGGTAGGTATGCCCCAACCGAGAAAGTGAGCCTGAAGACAGGCATAGAAAGAGATACATACGTGGAATATGGGAAGCGTACAGCATATTATTTGAGCAGGCGCTTGCTGAAGTCAAGGAAGGCTTCATAGAGGAGGAGGAGTTGGTGCCCAACGTCAGAGACGACAGAAGAGGAAGTGCACACACGTGGGCAGCGGCAGGCATATGGTGGCACCATTTCCACTCACTCGGCACTTGGAACGGTTAGCAGCCCTTTCACCGAAGGCAAGGCCTGTTCCCCTTGTTCTGTGCCATATGTCACATTTGGCAAGACCGCTGGGGACAGTTGTGCTGGTCGTTTGTAGCCCTGAACTAAGGTCACCATTCTGATCATGGCGTACTGTCTCCAGCCACACACTCCCGACTGGAAAACACGGGCTCCAAGGGCCCGTGTGAGGGTTTAAGGTACAGTCAGTGACCAAAAAAGGATTAGCATGGGTGCATAAGCCAGTAAAAGCTTTCCAGAAGAAAAGTTAGCCATAGGTGAACAAGAGCTTTAAATCTTTTGAGCCAGCAATTCCTCCCCCTCTGGGAATCGAGCTTTGTAGAAGAATCATGAATGTGCCCAAAGATTTAGAAACAAGCATGGTCACAGCTCGGTGCTTCCCTTAACAAGCAAGAAATAACCTCAATGTCCAAAAGTGGGGGATTAATTAAAACCAGCCTAAATCATTTACACGGAGAACATTTAATACAAGAAACTGGTTTCCAGCCATTCCGTCTCCTGAGGTAATCGAGCAGCGGATGAGTGATTGATGAGGGTGAATTAGGCCCCCCTCCTCACCCCATCTCAGGACAACTCTGAAGGGACCAGAACCCGAGCGCCCTTTGGAATCAGCGAAGGCGGCCAGCACGGAGTAGAGCACGGACAACTGGTGCAGGACCGTCGCCAGGGTGCTGGATCCAGGGGACAGAATGTAACTACCAAGATGGCACCAGCTTCGTGAAAGAGGACCGAATACCCTGCCGAGGTCCCAGCAGACATCGCTAACGTGCTGTCTTAGGGCGGTGCTTAGTGTGGGCCACTGCTGTCTCCAAGTTGTTGCCGACGTACACCCAGCAGGATTCTCACGGTAGATGGTGGTGTAAAGGGTCAAAAGACTCAGAGACATGGCTTGCTAGAAGGAGCCGTCATGCAGGCAAGAAAACCCAGGAGATGTTAACGCTCCAGGGGAGGACCCGAAAGACATTTCTTACATTAAAAAATAAAATAAAACAAATTAATTAAATACAATAAATTAAATTAAATAATAAAATAAAATACGTGGTGGAAGGGCACCAGGACAACTGAGGAGTGACGTGGTGGCTGCCTCTATAGGCCAGGGCTGATGATCGCCGATGCCCTTGGAGGACTAGCCTCCCTATTTGCAATGGGGATGAGTGGCACTAACTGTGAGTAGCAGGACAGGCCAATTATAATGAGCGGCAAGGTCAAGGAGGCATCCAGGAGCCTGGCCGAGAGAGAGAGCTATAGGGATGGTTAGCAGGTGAGGACATCCCTGGCAGGAATATGGATGGGCCCTAAATACAGTACTCTGCACCCCACAACCAGTAGAAATTAGATATGGTTGACCAGGAAGTGGAGAACAACCACCCAACAAAACATTATGATTTCTTTCCCTGCTTCCTCACTAAGCCACTTCTCAAACTGGAAACACATCGACTGAAGGAAAGGACCTGCAACACCATGGTAAGTATACCCACGGATAATCCCCCCAGTCCCTCCCCAAAGGGACCACAAGGTCCAAGCTGGACTAGCAGTTAGGAATTTCTGCTATAAATACGGCAGGTGACTCAGATCTACTCCACTTGGCTTTCTGGATCCACTCTCCTCTTTGCCTGCTGCCCCAGAAGTCTGACTTGCATGAATTTCATCGACGGGCTCCCTCACCCTCTGACTTGGTCGCGTTCGGCCAAAGGGGGCCCCTAGCAAGTATTCCGAGAGAAAAAGTCAAGTGCGGACAGGCTATCAATGCCCTGGCTCCAACCCTGCAAGGTTGCTTCAGTTTGAATATACCCTCCGCCCCACAGCCCCTCATCTTCTAAATGCAGTCTTTGCCTGAGTGTCTATTATTCCAGCATCCAGGTTCTAGTAAATGTGCCCCCACTGTGTCCCTCTGATGTAAGGGCGGCAAAGAGCTTCCTGCTGCAACTCCCTTGACCCAGCCCCACTTTTATAGTCCCATTATTAGATTAACCTCAAACTACCCCAATGCAAGAGTGTCCCTTCTTGTTGGAACCCTGCCTGCAGCAGCCCAGACCGCCCCTGATCGAGGAACCTCCACGTCGGTGGGGAAAGGCTGAGCCAGCAGCCGAAGCGTCTTGTGCAATCACTCCCTGCCTCCCTCTTCACTGATCCTGAAGTCCTAGGCACCTTTGTTCATTCCACAGCAGCAGCATGCCCTAAAGTCCCAACGACTGCAAAGGAAAGTCCTTTTGTAGCAGGATTGATTGGAAGTCATTAATCCAGCTTTATGTAAGAGAATACCAATAACACAATATAAAGCATTACTTTTAATTAACAAAAGCAATTAGCACTAATTAAAAAGCTCTCACATTTGTCAAAGAGCCATTTCACCTTAATTGCTAGGTGTGCTAAATAGGCAATTAAAAACAAATTAAAGTGAAGACCACAGATAAAAGGGAGACAGGAAACACGTCTGTGACAGCACAGTCCTCTGCTTCCAAACACGCAAAAGTGCTTTTCATCCTCAGTATGCCAACTGCCGCCCAGTAGGCTTACTAAGACAACATCATAAATACATATCGAGGAGATGGGCTAAAACTATAAAGTAAGCAGACTTGAATTCTGCCCTGGGAAGATAAAATGCTTTCTGGAATGTTATATAATCCACAAATGAGTCCTCACTCGGCGTCTCCTCTGCCACCTTCCACAAGGAACATGGAAGCCATCTTGCGCTCCCGTTGCTTAGACAGACGCTGTCTCCTCAGACACGCCGTTTTCAACGCTCAGGTGGACGGCGAAAATATGAAGTTTAGTAAATACGCTCAGTAAAAAAGCTTGGTAAAGGCTGTCATACCAGACAGAATTTAAAAGAACAGAGAGAATTTACATGAGTCCTTGAAATCGGTGTCAGATATGTTTTCAGTAGGAAGAAAGGAGCGAGGGTCTTCTAGGCAAATAGAAGAGCGCAAAGAAAAGCTCAGAAACTGGAAACGAAGCGGTTGGTTTTACATGTACCCCATGTGTTTAGTAATATTGTAAAATATGTTGAGGGGAGGTATGTCTATTAACTGAGTTGCCTCCATAAGGGAGCAACTGAGTATTTTCAACTAAGTCCAACGGTATTCCTGGTAACACAACTCCAGCAGGCCCAGCGATGGCGGGCTCCTCTCTGAGCAGCAACAAGAAAAGAATTCTCTAATTCTCCAAGAAGCAACGAGCTTCCAGAGAACAAGGCCACCCGCATTCATGTAAATGTGTGAACATCTGTGAGGTACTGCATCTCCAAAGCCTATGTCCGGGGGAGATGGGACAGTGACAGCAAATTACCAGATTAATAGAAGACAAAGTATGAGCATATAAAGTTCTTTACACGCCTTACAGAAATAAATCACAGTCAGGACTATTGAGCTGCTGTAACTTCCCTGATGGAAGGGCAAAGTTTGGAGGCATTAAACTCTGTTTCAGTGGTTGATTTTAATGAAAGTGAGAAAATTTGAGACTTCATTATTTTGAAAGCACTAATATTACAAAAGGTCTTGAATTGATGTTGCCATCCCAAATGAAAAATCTCTACCCTCGGGGATTTCTGAATCTTTCAGGAGCATTGCAATTAAAAACAAGTGCGAGGCAGATGTGTGGTTGGGGGAAATCACAAATAAATAATAAAATGACAGGTATCTTGAGATTTAAAGTCCCAGGCTCAACAATTTCTACTCTGAATGATGGGACAAAGTCAATGCATTTCCATATCACTTAAATCCTAAGTCAATTTCAATGACCCAGGAAAAATTGAAAAGTAAAAAAGGTACAGGGAGGAGGGAGTCATACACATCTCTCAAATTGCTGCCAAGCTCTGTTCCTGAGACGATATATCCATCATTTACCAAGCCCATGGGTATTTTTTAGTGGTCGACAAAAGGGAGTAGCTAGAGGATGGTACCTACACCAAGGGAATATCTGGATATATTAGGTGGGTTATTGTTTGGAACAAAATTAGTGGCCAACGTTGATATTAGTGTGAGGGAACCAGAAATGTTAGACATTTTGAAATATGCAGGCTAGGCTGATCCAATAAGAGCTGCCCTGCCCGAAATACCAATAGCATCCCTTTGGGAAACTGTTAGACCAGCACTAACTCAATTCAGCCAAGTAAACTTGTGACCATATACTCTTCTTCCCACTTGCTTCAACCTCAATGAAGTCAAAAGCCTTATCCTGCAAGAACGAGAACAGACTAGAGGAAGCCACCTGGTAAGGACGTTGTCTCGCTCATGTGACTACCTGCGATGTTCTTCTATTAGTAGAGATTCAAGTAACATAGAAAAGATGAATAAGATTTTACACATCCTCTAATCTAAGCCCAATCATCAAATGGAATTCAAATCAGAGTTGGACCAAATCAGTTCTTCCTAAACTTTACGGATTATCGTATCTGGGGGCATGAGCACCAAAGAGTATGGAGCTTCTCCTTGAGATGATGAAGACATTCTACAATTGACCGTGGTGGTAACTGCACATATTTGTAATATCCTAAAAAAAACTTTGAAATGTACACTTTGAATAAGTGAATTGTATAGTGTGTGAATTACATCTCAATAAAGCTGTTTTTAAAATGGAGGAGAAATTAAAACATCTGTAAAACAGAAACTAAAAGGGTTTGTTGTTATCAGAACTGCTCTAAAGGAAATATTAAAGAGAATCTTTCAGACTGAAACAAAAGGACATTTACAGTAACTCAAATCCACATCAAGAAATAAAGAGCACCAGTAAAGATAACTACATGGGTAAATATAAAAGATAGTATAAATATATTTTTTGTTTGCAAATCATTTTTTTCCTATTTGTCTTAAAATACAACTGCCTGATGCAATAATTACAAATCAGATTGATTCGCCCACAATATATAAAGATGTAATTTGTGAAAACAACATAAAAGGGGCTACAGCTATATAGAAACAAAGTTTTTTTTTGTACTATTAAAGCTAAATTTGTATTTGTCTGAACTGTATCTTACAAATCCAGAGGTTAATGGGTAATCCCCTAGGGCAATCACTAAAAAAATAACTCAAAAATATACAACAAGGAAATAAGAGAATTATAATTCTAGAAAAGAAAGATATATCTTTCAAGAAAAATATATCTTTGGGGCGCCTGGGTGGCTCAGTGGGTTAAAGCCTCTGCCTTCGGCTCAGGTCATGATCTCAGGGTCCTGGGATCAAGCCCCGCATCGGGCTCTCTGCTCAGTGGGGAGCCTGCTTCCCCCTCTCTCTCTGCCTGCCTCTCTGCCTACTTGTGATCTCTCTGTCAAATAAATAAATAAAATCTTTAAAAAAAATATCTTTAACACAGAAGGAAGCAACAGTGGACACACAGAAAACAAATCTCAACGTAGTTGGTACCAATCTTACCCTATCAGTAATTATCTTAAATATAAATGGATTGAAATCTCAAGTTAAAAAGGCAGAATTAGATTGGCAGAATGGTTAATCTAGCATGATCCGACTATATACTGCATAAAAAGGACACAAAGGGTTAGGGTTAGTTAGGTGATGAACATCTTTGCCTTCAGATGGAAGAGGAGATGCCTCAGCAAGGGGTATCAGTTTCCCATTGCATCCGCTACCAGTCAAAAACCAAAACCAAACAGCACACCAACTGCCTGTTTGACATTCCCCTGAGATGCTAACAAATTGCTATGGAAACGTGCAAGAAATTAGAGGACAAAACCACTTATGCACATAGATACTTTCTAAATTAAAAAAAAAAATAGCATGAATCCAAAATGTGTGTGTGTGCATGTATGTATATGTGTGTGTGTATATATACATATAAATAATAGTTAAGATTTATGACAAGAAGTCTTAAAAAGTGGGGCGCCTGAATGGCTCAGTCATTAAGCGTCTGCCTTCGGCTCAGGTCATGATCCCAGGGTCCTGGGACTGAGCCCTGCATCAGATTCCCTGCTCAGCAGGGAGCCTGCTTCTCCCTCTCCCACTCCCCCTGCTTGTGTTCCCTCTCTTGCTGTGTCTCTCTCTGTCGAATAAATAAATAAAATCTTAAAAAAAAAAAGAAGTCTTAAAAAGCCATTCTTATTATAATTGCTACTTAATAGATAAAAAGGGAAAGGTATATGATCATCAATAGGTGAAGAAAAATATTGGATAAAATTAAATACCCATTAACTATTTTTTTAAAGTAAGAACACTTAAGGAATCTAGTGGCAGCAGAGAAAAGTCCTCAAACTTGATAAAGTGTGTGTATGTTTTTTTGGGAGGGGGGCAGTGAGGGAGTAGCCCTTTTAAATCAAATAATATTTCTGGTCACCACTTCTATCCAACATGACATCAGAGATGATAGCCAGGCAATAAGAAGAGAAAAGGAAATAAAAGTTATAAACACCAGAGAGAAAGAAATAAAATGTTCCTTTTCTGCAGATGACATATTGTCTGCCCTGCTTGGAAAAGTTTGTCAAAAGATTATCTTGGTGGGGTGCCTGGGTGGCTCAGTGGGTTAAAGCCTCTGCCTTCGGCTCGGGTCATGGTCTCAGGGTCCTGGGATTGAGCCCCGCATCGGGCTCTCTGCTCAACAGGGAGCCTGCTTCCCCCTCTCTCTCTGCCTGCCTCTCTGCCTACTTGTGATCTGTCAAATAAATAAACAAAATCTTTAAAAAATAAAATAAAATAAAATAAATAAATAAAAAGATTATCTTGGGCATTTTTTCATGTGTCTATTGGCCATTTGTATATCTTCTTTGGAGAAATGTCTGTTCATATCTTCTGCCCATTTCTTGACAGGATTATTTGTTTTTTGGGTGTTGAGTTTGAGAAGTTCTTTATAGATCTTGGATACTATATCCTTTAACCCTTTATCTGATATGTCATTTGCAAATATCATCTCCCATTCCATAGGCTGCCTTTTAGTTTTGCTGACTGTTCCCTCAACATCACTTTGCATCAGGGAAATACAAATCAAAACCGCAATGAGATTACCACCTCACGCAGATCAGAATGGCCAAAATTAACAACTCAGGAAACGACAGATGTTGGCAACAATGCGGAGAAACGGGAACCTACTTACACTGCTGGTGGGAATGTAATCTGGTACAGTCATGCTGGAAAATAATATGGAAGTTACTCAAGAGGTTAAAAATGGAGCTACCCTATAACCCAGCAATTGCACTATTACGTATTTGCCCCAAAGATACAAATGTAGTGAACCAAAGGGGCACGTGCACCCCAATGTTTATAGCAGCAATGTCCACAATAGCCAAACTGTGGAAAGAGCCCGGATATCCATCAACAGATGAATGGATAAAGAAGATGTGATATATATATATATACACAATGGAATGTTACTCACCCATAAAAAAGGATGAAATCTTACCATTTACATTGACGTGGATATAACTGGAGGGTATTATGCTGAGCAAAATAAGTCAATCAGAGAATGACAATCATCATATGGTTTCATTCATAGGTACAATATAAGAAACAGTGCAGGAGATCGTAGGGGAAGGGAGGGAAAACTAGGAAGAAATCAGCCTGGAGGGCCACATACCTTACACCTGTCTTCCCATGCCTAGCACGGGCCTTCAAAGACCACATCTTTAAAACAAATGAGGAGTGTAGGCTGGCCGATGATGGCTGCTCCAGAGAACATATTTGCCTTGACTCAAGGTACCAAGATGGTATTTCTGGCATTCCAGGGTTGGGCAAAAAAGCTGTTTAATAAAGTGTATGTTTCTGGTCAAAGTTCTCATAAATCATGTGAGCAGTCACCAGCTCTGATGATGCTCATGGTCAGATGGAGACTGCATTTGACCTTGCAGCCCATTTCCTCCCAAATAAAAGTGCCAGAAGACATTTTCCCACCTAAAGTTACTTTCAAATACAGGCATCAGGCTCTTGAGACTTGAGAGAGCTGGAGCTTACTGCTGAGATTCATGGCCTTGTTCTCAAAAAAGCACAGAAAACCTCCGCACTGCGGCTAACGTTGCATTAGCCTATGCCTGCGCCGGGCTCCGAGGAGCGTCTGCAGAATTCTGGATGCCAAGAACAACCACGGGATACCCAAGAGGATGTACAATCCAAGCTTGCTGGAGTCCAATTTCTAACAGTGTCGGAAACTAATTTCCTCCAAGAAGCCTTGACTGTTGGGCTATCACAACATAACTATGCCAGTATTGTGAATAAAACAGACTCTGCCTGAACCCCTGCTTCAATTCTGTCGTCTATGCCCAGCCTGCACTATGGTAGGGGCCCACGGTTTCCCTGGTGAGTTTCCTTGAATTTCTGTGCGGTCCCAAGGCTGCCTGAGAAAGATAGGAGAGATAGGCAATGTCAGCATGAAATGGGAGATGGGAAAGCTAACAGCTTCAGTCGCTGCAGAAGTCTTGCCCTGCCAGAGGATTCCCTAAGGCAAGGAGGATGGGATGTGGACCCCGATGAAGCTTCAGCAATCCTACAGGTGAGCTGCAGAGACTAACAGGTAGGCGGACTTATTACAGAGCCCACCTGAGCCCCGTCCCCTTTCTGGGTGCATCTGCTGTGCAAGAAAGGGCCTACATTCCATGTCTGCATGACTCTGGATAACTGCCCACCACGCATGCGCTCACTGAGCATGCACAGTACCCTGGACACTGAGGACAGGCTGGAAAGGGTGAAAAATCTCTACGCCATGAGATTTTGCTTCCCTGGGGAAGACAAAACAAGAAATGACAGACTCCTCTGCTGTGAGCATTGTAGGCGTAGATGGTGATCAGGCCAGGAAGCGAAACACCCAGGGATCTGGACCACGAGGAATGCCAAAGCCTTTCTCCTTATCAAACTCGGTCAGGCTCCTCTCACCCCATTTCCAATTAGACCTTGCCCTCTGGCCCCACCCTTGCTGGATGTGCAGAACTTGCAAGAATTCTGCGAAGGTCATTGAAAGAGAATCCCTCAGCCCTGACACCTGATCTCCCTGGCCTGCCTGCAGCAGGAATCCCATCAGGTCAGCAGCGTAGCTGGGAGCCCCCCCCCCCCCAACATCTCCTCTTACTCACTTTCCATCCACTGACCTACCCCCCGAAACTGCTGCTTGCCCCATAAATCCCCACTTGTCCTTGTGTTCGCAGATGAGCCCAATTGCTCTCCCCGTCGTGAGCCTGGACCCCTATCTCATCGGTCCTCAACAAGATTTCCTTACTCCTTGGACAAGTATCAGCATAAATCTTTCATTGACAAAAACCAGAGGAAGAGGCGTATTGTTCTTGGTAAGGTGAGTGAGGCAAGGCCTCTCTAATAGCCTAGGCCTGAAGGACGAGGAAGGGTGAAGGACAGGAGCAGGTGTGAGGCCGGCTCTGGGGTCCCTAAGCGCCACCTGCTGGGCTGAGACGGAACAGCCGTGTGATGGGGCCTGGGGGCGGAAGCTGTCGAGGAGGTGGGCAGGGCCACATCTCGCTCGCAGGCCTTGCAGGACCATCCACAGACCTTGTCCTTGGCCCAATCTCTCCTCTCACGTGGGAAGGGAGAGCCCCGAGAGGTCTGTAAGGAGGGGCGCGTCATGCTCCAAGGGGCTCTCCAGGAGAAGGTGGTACTTAACTTTTGGGTTTGTATCTGTTATCCGCCTCAGGCTGAGCATACAGCACGTACTGGCCCACAGTGAATTCATGGTTTGTCTAAAATTGTTAGCTCAAGACTCCGGAAGAGCTAACGTGGAAGTTTCCCGTGAGAAGCTGGAAAAGGACGCAGGATAAAGCTACAGCCTGAATTGGGAAGCTCTCTTTATTGAAGCAGCATCGCGGGCAACTCGAGGAACCCGGACTTCATTACCCGGCGCAGCTGTGCCCAGTTCTGGCCTCAGCACACGGCTATATGGAAGGATGCCAGATCCCCAAAGAGTCAGAGAAAACAGCGTGCGGGCTTTAGGAAAGCTAAGATATCCTGCCAGTGCAGAATAGCATTTTCAAAGCAGCCCGTCCAGTTAGAGCAAAGCAGCGCTGAGTGGAGGGAACAAGTAGGATTTGGTTCTTTTATTTCCCACGCACCCACCTCCCCCTTCCCCCGCATCTACTCAGGGGCCACAGGGGGAAGAGCGCATCGCGGGGGCTGGGTGGGGCTCCGAGCATCCTCAGAATGCTTCCCCAGATGGTTAGATGACAATATGTCAGAGGACGTCCAGACAGCAGAACAGCACTGAAAGGGTGCTCAGCGCCATTCGTGGGAGAAAAGCAGGTCAGAACCTCACGGAGATGCCTCATCACATCCGCAACAATGGCTGTAATTTTAAAAAATGGAAAATAACAAGGGTGGGTGAGGATGTGGACAAGTTCAAAGCCTCATACACTGCTAATGGGAATCACGCAGTGCAGCCGCTGTAGAAACCAGCTGGGTGGTCCCTTAAAAATTGAAATATAGAGGGGTGCCTGGGTGGCTTAGTCAGTTGAGCGTCCAACTCTTGATCTCAGCTCAGGTCTTGATTGCAGGGTGGTAAGTCTAAATCCCATGGAGGGCTCCACGCTGGGCATGGAGCCTACTTGGAATATAGGATATATTTTATATATTAGTATATATTTTATATATTTTTATAAATTTATAAATACATTTTTATATAAAATATACTTTATATTTTATATTTATATTCTATAAAATATAGAATATAGAATTAAATATAGAATACTGTAGGATCCAGAAATCCCACTCCTGAGTATATACCCAAAAGAGTTGAAAACGGGGACTCAAATACATGCACACACATGATCATAGCAACACCATTCACAGTAGCCAAAAGGTAGAAACAACGCAATGACCATCAATGGATAGACGGATAAACAACCTGTGGCATGTCCATACAATGCCATTGTATTCATCCATCAAAAGGAATGAAGTCCTTATGTATGCTACAACACAGACAAGCCTCCAAAGCATGATGCTGAGTGAAAGAAGCCATGAAAGATCACTTGTCATATGATCCCACTTACATGAAATATACAGAACAGGTAAAGCACCGGGACAGAAAGGAGACTGGTGCTTGCCAGGGACTGGGGGCAGAAGGGGAGAATGGGATCTAACTGCTTCATGGGCAGAGTTTCCTTTTGGGGTCATGAAAATGGTTTGGCACCAATAGGGGTGGTGGTCACAGAGTGATGTGAATATACGAGAAGTCAGTGACTCATACACTTAAAGTAGTCAATGTCATGTGATGAGATTTTATGTCAATTTTTTTTAAAGTTTACGTTCAGCCAACACTTTCTGAAATAAAACCATTCCGGCTCAGCCCCCTGTGACTCAGTTTTCAACATCTCTGGGTCAAAAGAGCTCCATCATTCTGCAGCGACTGACCTTGTCCTTGGCCCAACCTCACCTTCAAGCATGCCCGCCACAGGGGTGGTCCGCGGGGTGGAGACAGTAATACCTCGTGGTTCCTCTTCTACCTTTGAGGAAGTGGGTGTAGGGACAGTGTTCACATCAAGGATTCTTTGAGGCCCAAATACGGAAAGCAGTAGTGTGATCTCAGGCACTGATTAAACTTGAATGTGGACCAATTAATATCTTTGACTCTGAGGAACCATACAAAACCTTCTTACCAAACCTCAAGAGCTTTTTGAGGACCAGATGTAATGTTACAGGTGAATCAGTTCTGAATAGAGTCAAGTATTATAAAAAGGTATTTAATTTATTGTAATTCTATGTACAATATCTTCTTTTCCTCTTTAGGATGTGTGACCAGTGAAATATCACTGGAAATCAAATATTCTGATTTATATCAAATTGCCGTACACATGAATTACAAATGTGCTGGGGAAAGACAAACACCTTCTTTCCCACTCATAAATTACTGGAGAGTGATGAAGTTCATCTCTGAATATCAAGAAGGTGGTTTGTGGTCAGTGTGTATATCACCAACCATCCAGCAGAAGATGTGGGTAAAGTCAGTAGGGATTTGGAATTAACAAGATGCCAAATATTGATGTGCTTAGAGACACTTTGGTTTATAAGAAAAGACAAAAGCACAATGAATGAGCCATATTTAACAAAAAGCTAACTTCTGGCCTAAGTGTGTACATTTTCGGGGACTTGGATAAGACCCCCAGCCATTCACTACCTGTCCCTCTGGCTCTGAATCCTATTCTTCTCCTTTCATAGAAACAAGAGAAAGATGATGGTACCTACCTGGAGAAGACTCCAGGAGAGATTTCTTCAAGATGACAAAAGTGATACACTGCCAAGTGCCCATGAATATATTGAGAGGAGATTTACACAATGGGGAGAGAATTTGGGGTTGAATTAGTGATAAGTACCTATAGCAACAAGGAAAGAACAAGAAGGAGGAAGAAGAGGAGGATGAGGAGGAATGAGGAAGGAAGGAAAGAAGGAGGGAGGGAAGGGAGGAAGGGAGAGAGGGAGGAAGGCAAGAAGGAAGGAGGGAGGGATGAAGGGAGGAGGGCAAGGGAGGGAGGGAAGAAGGAAGGAAAGAAGAAGGGAGGGAAGAAGTCAGGAAGGAAAGAAAGAAGGAGGGAGGATTAAGAGAAGGAGGAAGGAAAGAAGGAGGGAGGGATGAATGGAGGGAAGGAAGAAGGAAGGGAAGGAAGGAAGGAAGCTATCTTATATCAGAAATAAAAAGAAACTACACTATGCCACAAAGCCCAGCTCTAAATAGGATTTACATGGTCATGGTACTATCAGCACCAACATGTGTGTCAAGCCCAGTGCAGCTTCCCCAAGGTGGCCACTGGGCACCTTCATGTTCACAGAATAAAAGGATGAAAAGTAGTAGACGTACAGCAAAACTCCATTAAGGTGAACTTGCCCCTAATTGCTTCAAATTATTGATCAGATACTCAGCAAGAAGTATAACTTTAAAAGCTCCCAACCACATGCAATAACTCAAACCATTAACAATGTGTTGCCAAGTGGAAAGCTTTTGAGCACCTGCTTTAATGAAAATAATTATAATTAGCAAACTGATTAGAGTCAAAAGCCACTACTTGAAAGCGTTTTTCTGAAATAAGATGAGCATTCCCCCGGGCATTCTAATCATTATTAATTTGCTCAGATTTAAAGATAAAACCGTCCTAACACAGCGGACGTGGGGGGTTGCTTGTAATGGGCACTGGATGTTTTGCCTGCCTAGGATCCCTTTTCCCTTTTTCTGATAAAGAGTGAGTGGCCTTTTTGAGCACCGCATTTCCCCCATTCTGTGTCCCTTGCTCGGATGTGGCTATCTCCACCTCTGTTCCAGGGGTGGACACGTCCCTAGGCCTGGACAAACCAAACTCAGTTCCCTAGGCAGGATGACACAGGACCCAGCCCAGTTCCAATTCGGGGACATAATGTTGGAGTTCAAAAATCCTCTTTCCGCCGGAATTGCTAACAGAGAGCCAGCACTAGCCTCCACCTGCCACATTCTGTAAAGCGGAAGAGCCCAAACCTACAAAAGTAGTCTTTGAAGTAAAGGGAGACAGGAGGGAGATGAGATGGGAGACACTGTGAATGGATTAATTCTGTGAGTTCCTGGATCCAGCCATGCCTGAATCTATCCCTGGAAGTTTCAGTTAAGTCACTATTTTTAATTAAGGCAATTAAAGTTGGAGTTACTTGCAAAAAAAGAGTTCTGGCCAATACCACTCCTTTGCTTCCCCAAGAAAGGCAACCTTGACAATGGCACAAATGTAATTTCCAGTACAGCTCTGGGCAAATTGAAACTAACTCCTCATAAATAAGGAATGGATTGAATGTTCGATGATATCTCTTCCTAGGAAAGGAATAGTCTTTATATCTTGCAGAGGGTTCAACCAAGATCGGCAAAATGCCTGCAGAGACTTCCTGTCCAGGACCACCCAGCCAGTTATCTCTAAGTCAATAAAGAGCAGTGCCCAGCTTACCATTGAGAGCAGTGTTTCATGGAAAAGACACAAAGGATAGTGTCTCTTCCTTAGCTGTACAGTCACTTTGAAACTTGGGACATGCATCCTACCTCAAGGAGACCTGGTGCTACAGACCGGCAGCATAAGCTAGTGGGAGATACCCTGTATTTGTTTCCAGAATTGCATTCTCTATTGGGAAGTGTCTGATTGGGTCCCATATAAAGTACTCCACTCCCACGGGACAAAGGTCTGTACAAGCTGCCCCCTCAGGTCCAGCCCATGCATGTTGGTCATTGGCTTAGGTGCCGATCCCATTACCTCACTCAAAGACATGACAACAAAGGGCAGAAGTCATAGCAACTTCACACCAAGTTCACTCTTGGAGAGCTGCTTCTCCAACAGACGGCGTAGCCTTCCTCCTAGGGTTCCATGCCACGGCTCCTCTGCCATGCTCGTGAGGGTCCCAGAGCTTCCCTATCTGATATAGCTACCCCTCGCACCACCAGACTTGCCAGGTTCAGTGGCTCAAGTGACAGGCCAGCCTACGCCCCGGCCTGGACTCTCTGTTGAGCCCTCTGCTGAAACTGACAGCCTTCCCACTTACCCAATGGCTGGGGCAAGGAATATTCCTCAGAGTGGTAATGCGCTGCTTCCGAAACCTGGAGAGGCATACCAAGTCCGGTGCCTCTTTCTCAGCAATAAGTGTGCCAAGGTTCAAAACTCTTCATTCACCTTACAGGAGAAATCCCATAAACTACACTGATACGGCAGGCCCCCACATGTTCATGGGGTTTTATCTCTTATCTTCTGACTCCCATATGAGTTACTGGGGCATTAAGGGAAATGGCTCCTTTCCATTCAACAGATTCAATGAGCATTTTGTCATCAATATTATGGACCAGCATGGGGTTACGTTGAGATGTCTAAGTTCTCTGTGGACTATATTATGACAAACAACTGAGAAGTCCACACAGCCATGGGGCAAAACTGAGAATGAGAGCCACGGTCCTCACTTCCTGAAGATAAGTCGGTTTTTCCATTCCCTACTGATGACCCAAGAAGAAACTATTTGGTTTTACTCCGAGGTATAAACCCAAGAGAAATGAAAATACGTCTATGCAAAAACCTGTACAGAAGCGCTTATAATAACATGTTATTTATAATAGCCAGAGTGGGGCAACCCCAATGTCCAACCCCTGATGAATGGATAAACCAATGTGGCACATCCATAGAATGGAACACCATCTGACCATGAAAGGAATGGAGTACCGACGCGCATCATGACACGGATGAACCTCGGAAATGTGCTGAGTGCAAAGAAGCCCATCACCAAGGAGCACACGCTGCATGGTGCCATTTATATGCAACGTCAAGAACAGAGAACACTGTAGAGACAGAAAGTAGACTAGTGGATTCTTAGGGCTTAGGGGGCTGGGGGGCAGGGGCTAGGGAGATGGAGGGTTAACGCATCCAGGGTATCTTTCTGAGATGATGAAATATTCCAAAACTGACTGGTGATGGTTGCATACATCCATGAGTGTACTAAAAATCACCGAATTAAACGCTGTCAATGGGTAAGTTGTACAATGCGTGAATTATAGCTTAATAAATCGAGTCAAAAGGAGGGGGAGAAGAAAACATCTGTAGGTCAGCAACCACATATCAAAAGCCAGAGTCTGTGCTAGTCCCCTCCATGAAAGTCCCATGGCCAACCCGGCCACTGGCGTGGGGCTACCACCGAGTTAAGCTGATGGCTGCCTACCATTACCTGCCATGCGTCTTGTCCTCCCAGGGACCAGAGAGGTGGGTTGACCAGCAGGTGATTGGTATGGCCATTCAGCATCCTTTGTTTTTGGTGATGCTAATCACTGCAATTACTCCCAAAGTGAGTGGGTCCCAACAGCTGCCCCCTTATCCTTTCCTGCCATTAAAGATCACAGATCGGGGAACCAACCACAGGGCTCTCTCAGGGGTGGAGCCTATCCATCCCAACTACCGAGTCAGAAATAATACCATTCAGCTATCATGTTATCACTGGAGTTTGGGCCATGTATCATCACTTCAGTGATTTCTGTCTTGCTGTCTTCACAATATATTTTACTCTTCTCAGCGGAGCTCACACGACAGGGAGCTAATGAGTGACGGCCGGGGAGACAGTGTGTAGGATAGAGAATGTCGTGGTTGCCTTTGACAGTGAGCATCTCCAGGTCACTCCCGGTGTGCTCTGATTCAGGGCAGTTCCATTACCGGGTAGTGATCAATGCATCCAACAAAAAGTAGCACGACCAGGGGAGCCTGGGCAGCGCAGTCAGTTAAGCGTTGACTCTTGGTTTCAGCTCAGGTTGTGATCTTAGGGTCATGGGATTGAGCCCGCATCAGGCTCTGTGCTCAGCGGGTGCCCACTTAAGGATTCTCTCTCTCTTTCTCTCCCTCTGCCCCCACACTCTCCTCTCTCTCTCTCTCAAGTGAATAAAGAAATCTCTTTTTTAAAAAAGTAGTATGATGATATTCAAATTAATTTTCTTAAATCCCACCTATACAATCACCAAGATGTCCACACATCCTGTCTACTCCAAGGTTTACTTTATGGGTTCGGGTTTTTGTCTCTGGATTAAACTTACATTCACACTAAGTATATGTTACTGGTAACAGAAGCATGATACTTTATTCCTTCTAGGGATGTTTGTGTCCAAGGAAAGGAAATTCTTAACTGGGATGAAGTCCCAAGGGATACGCTGACCGAATACGGAATGTAAAGCAATGGTGAGGGTGTGCTTGAAATTGGCATTCATATCACACAAACGTCTACCTACTCTGCCTTCAGTGGTCACAAACCTCAACTAGATAATTATTTGGTGCTGCATCTTTCTCGGCTGTGGGACAAAGAATCCCACGCCCAGAGAATCAGGAGAGAGAGGAAGAGGACAAAGCAAAGGGAGAGACCAGGGAAGGAAGGTGGGAAGGAGCCGCACGTGTTTCCCCACCCTCACACTGCCCACCTCCATCCTCCAGGAGTGGATGCTGGGGAAGAGCCAGGAGTGCAAGAGATTTCTGGAGGCACGGGGGAGGGAGGCTGCCCGTGGAAGGCAAACCACAGAGAGGAAGACAGACAGAGTATTATCTCCAATTGTGTACAGATCTGATAAGTCTCGGCCAAGGCCAAGCCGATGGGGGCTTCGGAGCAAACACTGCCCGTCAGAAGCATCGGGCAGGAAACTCCATGCTCGCCCTCACCATGTGCAGCAAAGCTTCTCACAGCTGGACACCACGCGCCAACTGCCGAACAAGTTCTTTCTGGAAGGAAGGTTGTCCTAGCAAGCGGGGCACCTTCACAGCAGCTACATGTACCTGAGGAAACTCCGTCCCTGTTCGGGGAACATCCTCTGAGATTCCATGGGCATCTTCTGGGGGGAACTGAGAAGGAGGGGACAGACAGTGTCCTGTCACCACAGGTGGCCTTGAGGTGCCGTTCCCTTGGGGTGGGAATGCAAACTCAGGCACTCCCTCTTCCTCCTTTGCCATCATGTACAGATCCTCCTCCCTCTCGGCCATCGCCTCTGCTGCTCTCGGTGGCTCGCCTGGTGTTGTGGCTTGAACTGTGTCCCCCAGAGAGACAGGTTGAGGTCCTCGCTCCAGGCACCTGTGCATGTGGCCTTATTTAGAAACAGGTCCCTGCAGATTCATTAGGTGAGATGAGCTCACGCTAGGGTCGGGTGCGCTCCGAGTCCGGCGTGACCCTTCTCAGAAGAAGAGGAGAAGACACACAGACAGGGCAGAGCCTGCGGGGCTGTGTGTGCAAGGCCATGGTTGCGGGGACCCCCAGAAGCTGGAAGAGACAAGGATGGATTCTCCCTTTGAGCAGACAATGAAAATATGGCCGTGATGATGCCTTGATTTCCAGCTGGGGCTGCTAGCACAGTGAGAGAGGGAATTTCTGCTCTTTCAAGGCCCCCATTCTGTAAGGCAGCCCCAGGATCCTAATACATGGGTAGGACTCAAATGATCATTTCCAAGGAAACGGAGCCCCTGGCAACTGTGTGAATTTCAGGCCGGGCTAGCCATTCTTGCCCACTCGCCATCACAGTGGGGCCAGGCAGTACCAAGAGGTGCCCACGCAGATCACCGTATTCCACGCGTGTCCTCCCCTCCTGGTCTGTGAGGGCAGCCTGTCTCCTGCTGCTCGGGGCCATCCGCCTTTCTCATCTTCTAGCCCCCGGGCACAAGGAGTCCAAAGCCCAAGGGGGCCCTTTGGGGGCCAAGGTCTCCACCATTGTAAAGGCCAGACTCGAGATGATGGGCAACAAAATGTCCCAGTCCAGGCCACTTGCTAACGAGCAGGAAGACATGTATGTATTTCCCCTCAGGCCATTCCTGACCAGGTAGATGCCACACTGTCCGTTGGGAAGACTTTCCTTGACAACTGTCCTTCACGGCCACCCTCAAGTGTGGCTATAATGTAGCCGCATCCATTTTGGCCTTGCTCCCAATACCAACCCATCTGAAAACCAAGTGCAGGCTTTTTCTCCCCGATCTACTCCTAGGAGACCCCCTCCCATGGCCCTGGGTACTAGACGATGGACGAGCCAGCTCGCCACACCGGGTGGTCTGGGATGCCGGCTCATGCAGCTTCCTCACGCCTCTGGTCCTGCTCAGGCTCATCCCAGATGTGGCGTCTCCAGGAGACCGTGAGTCGCTGCCACGCTCGTCTGTCCCCGGGACTTAGTGGGTCTCCCTAAGCTCAGCTCATGCTAAGCAGTTCCTGGTACGTAGCTACTTGGTACCCTATGGTCAAGCACCCCACTTTTACCTCAATCCAGGAGCGTGGCAGGAACAGTCTGGGGGAGGGTTCCTAAGTCCCTGCTGATGCTGGGACCTCAGAGAAAAGAATATCAACACAGGTGCAGTTTGCTCAGGAGCCGGAGGAATGTTCCAGCTGCCAGGGGGAAGAGACATAAGCACAGTGCATGGAAGGTTCTCATGGGGAAGCATGAGGCTGAGCCATTTTCCAGCCCCACCCTGGGCTGCAGGAATAAGAATCCCACTTCCCCGAGGATGAGGTGAGCAAGGTCCAGGAGACCTCTCCCCGCCCCCCAGCAGGTGGGCTCCTGATGTCCCAGAGCACCAGTCTTGCAGGTGCACATGGTCACATTCCAATCCCAGCGACGTAGACACATGAGGTTCAGCCTGGGACCATCACTAAACCAGAAGAATAGTGTGTTCTCCATATATTGCGTCTTGCTAAGGCTCGAAATGTGGGTGCCTCTTCCCCATCCAACTTCTTGTCCCCTTCCTCTCTCTGTCTCTCAATAAAAAGTGTGTTCCCCCCAACAAATACTATAGAAGCTTTTTGGGTCTTCTTTTTTAAAGCTTAACCTACTTTATTTCATTCAGGCTGTGCTTACTTTTAAAATAAACCCATTAGAAGGGCTCCCTGACGTTCTGCTTATTTATTTATTTATTTATTTTGTAGACATTCAAGGCCTCTTTCCTTTGGGGAAAAACATCCAAAAGAAAAACATCCTTCTTTCCTCCTAGCCATATCTTCAGCAGCTGACAGCTCCCCCAGAGATCCCCTCCTGCTGCGTGAAGTCTGGGGGGGTGGGGAGGGAACGCTCAATGATGTGGAAGAGGGACCTCAAAAGCCTTGTGGTTCCCACTGAAGGACAAGAACAAAACGGATTATCTCAATGGTGGAGAAACATTTCTAAAGTGATTTTCACAGGTGATTTCTCCAGTTCTAGGTTTCCAAATCTGCTGTGTGCAGCAGAATGATCTTGTCCAGTGTTGCAAGACAGGTGCCCCGAAGATGCCGAGCGCCTGGGTGCACCGACTCAGAGGTCATCTCTGGTCCACGCCTGGTGCCGTCGTGAAATCTCAGGCATGGTCTCTGATTTAAACTGATTTCAGTAGCCACTCAGGACCGTTCATCAAGTTCAATGTTCCTCGAAGTTCCGCCTATGCATGATCTATGTCAGGATCACTTGGATTATCTACTAAAAACCAGATTTTCTGGTTCTTACTCCAGACCTACTGAATCAGAACCTCCGAGGGTAGATCCGCCCGGCACGTATTGTAAGCAGGCTCTCTCTGGTGACTCAGAAACACGGTGGAGTCTGAGGACCATTACTCTGCAGGCCGATTGCCCCTTGCCCACAGCACCTCGTTCTAGCCTGCGCCAGACGTATCCCTGGTGGAGAGAGTGAAGAATTTGGGGTTAGCCGTATCTGCTTGCCGGCCACACAAGAGGCTCCGGGCTCACCGCGGCCTTCTCCTCTCTGGCTCCGGAAGCCGCCATTTATCCCAGAGGCCTTAGCTCCTTTCATGGGGAATGATATTCAGAAGCCAAATGCGGGCTCGTGAGATTTTAAGGAATTAGGAGGAAACTGGAACACCTTTACAAAATTTCTCATCCGATGGAATCTGTTTGGAGACAGCTTTCTGGACCGCGGTGTGTTTGGAATTTGAGACTCTATGCAGAGGCCTTTGCAAGGCCAGAGGGAGAAGACCTTGAGTAGAAAGCTGGCATTCCAAGTCTTGACCAGAGGTTTCCGTGAGGCGGGTCTACCTTCCCCTCGATCAGGGAAAACAGCTGGAGGAAACAAAAGGGCGACTCTGCTTCAAGGGGCCTTGCTCCTAAAGTCATAAATGCAATGAGAAACGTATTCCCTGGGTGTGTGTCTCTGTCTCGAACTTCAATTTCCCTCCATCCCCAAGGTCAGATGGCCCGCAACAAATCCTCATCCCCTCTCTTGCCCCTTCCCCTCGAACGGTAACTGGTATTAGTTTCCTATAGGACAAAGCGAAATCATTAGGATCAGTTACTGAAAGTTAAATACAGGTTTCCACCTCCAAGGAAGAGAACGCGTGGATCACCTTTCCCAGTTGAAACAGGGGCGGTGATCATCAGTGAGGAATCGTAGCGCCTCTGGATTTAATGGAAAATCCATTTTTTATCTGAGAGAGGAATGGCCTCAGCCATACATCATCTGATTACCCATATCCTTGATGCAATACACGATGTATCTCTCATTCTCATTTCACTTACTGAGCGATGAGTATAAAAAAAGGGACTGACGTCGAAGGCCACACCGCCCAGGGAGCTTTCTCACTTTGATTGAATTTTGGATTAAAACATACCTCGGGGATTTAAGATTAAGCAGTCTCTGCAAATGTAGAGTTTCTGATGTGGAACCGGAAATCAACTCTACCAGAATCGAGCGTAGCTATCCTTCGTATTGTATATAATAAGAAATGAGACAAAAGAATGCCTAGCGTGAAGCTCCTTTTAAATGTGCTTTTTGACTAAAGTTGGCCTGCGTGGACCAATCCGATTTACGATTTGCTCTAAGTCTGGAGCAAGAGGGAGCAAAGCGCAAGCCGCCGGTGGGGGACAGGGACCAACCACGGGAGTGCAGTATTCATGCTTCTGTAGTCCCTCTGGGTGACTGGCCACAAGAGGTCCGCACGGGGTGGCTTCTGCAAATGGGGAGCTACTACCCCAATCCCACATGCTATCTTAGCCTCCGGGACACTGGGCTGCCGCGGGGGCGCGGACGGGCTCCTGCCCCTTCTCTCTCCTGGGTTCACAGAGCACACATCCACCTGCGGAATTCTGTCAACGGCACCCCAAGCCCGTGGCTGACATGACCAGAGACAGACTCCTCTCCTCCTTCTGCCCGGTTATCAGGGTGTCAGAACTTACAACGGCAAGAAACTGCAAAAAAGAATTCTGAGCAGCCATGCCTCATTGCCCCCACGCTCAGCACCTGTCCCTTAACATCCCCGCAGCTTGAAAAACAAATAAATAAAGCTGCTCATTGGCATTTCTCAGGCTCACCAATGCAAACGTCTACTCCCGGACTCCGTAACAGGAAAAATGAAATGCAATATGATCTCCCCATTTTTAGGAATAGCAACAAGAAAAATCTAATTTTATCTCTACAAAGACGTACCCCTGCTGCCCCTTTGACCCGGATTATCCGCCTCGGAAACAGTCCTCAGACCAGAAAGAAGAGCTCTGTGCAACTCCAATAGCTTTCAATCTGCTCTGTATTTTATAAATGAGTATTTCAACTGAGAAGGCTCAAGGAAGGCAACAAGATTTTTTTTTTAGTGACAGGAAACTAGCTAGTCTGCAAATAATTGCTAGATATTCCCCACCTTTTATGGTTTACAGACACCCTAATTTCAATCGTGGTTAATTTGGGGGGATGCTGCCTACATCTCTACCTCTCCTTCCCTCTCCCTCTCCACACACACACACACACACACACACACACACACACACTTAGTTTACAGAATTAAACCGAGTTTTATTTAGAGGTTTTAATCTCACCTCCAAAATTACTGGTGGAATTGTGAAAGTCAAGACTGTTGATATTTTAATCTAGTCTTTGTAAGATTTCTAACAGCATCATGAAAAACACAATCTTTCCCCCTCTTTTCCAAATCCAGAGGGTTTTAAATGTTCTTTTCCCATTGCTTTTAGGGAGGACACACAGTTAGTGGAGAGATCTTGTGCTTTCCTGATGGCTAATACCACATCTGATTCTACACCAGCTCTTAGAGGCAAATGCAGAACTCAGAGCTGTCCTTTCTTTTCCGACCTTACATACGGCCCAGAGAAGAAACGACTTGGAGTATTTTAGGCATGGAGCACAAAAAAACTAAATCTGTTACAGGGTGATGGGCCTTAGAACAGTTTGGGCTGTGAACGGGATAGCATGGAACCCAACCAGAACCAACCAGGAGGAAAGCCCTTGGCTTGACAGTGCCTACAGGTGGGGCAGACCTTGCAGGGGGTTCATCCAGCCGCTCAGTGATGCCATCAGGTTCTCCCCGCTGCTTACAAGGAAGAAACTGGTTCCCCCTGCCCCTCATGCATGCTCCCTCAGAATGGCTGTGAAGAGACCTTGGTAGCTACTAGTAGTTTTCCCACACAAGTGAGAAACCTCCGTTTCCGGAAGCCTCTAGAAGACTTCCTCATGTCCCGTTGGCCAGAATTACGTCCCTTGCTCAACCAATCATGGGTCAAGGAGGAGAATAATCAGGTGTGGGTTGATGGAGTCCCCATCCCTAGAGTGGGGGTCTCCTTTCCCTGCAGAACGTAAGACTGTAAGATGAAGGGATAGAAACACTTGAACAAAATCCGAGTTCCTTTTAGGGAAGAAAAGGGAGAGTCTTTGCCAGGGACCCGTTGGCAAAGTCCACAACACGTGCCGCGGCACAGGGATCACTATTACAGAGGGGAACCTTTCGGAGCTCTATAAAAACAAACAGCTAGACCAGGTCCCAAGCCAAACGCTGCCATGGCCCAGGAGGGTGACAAATGAATGAACGAACTGAGGTACTATAATAAGGAACAGTGGGGACTGTGGCCAACTGGGCTGTGCCTGCCTTCCCGAGACATTCCAACCGATTAAACAGAGACACACCCCACTGCCACTTTGACCTGAAGTACCTACTGGGGAAACAGGGTTTGGACCAGAAAGACTGGCTCTGTGCAGCCTGTAGACAGACCCATCCTTCTCTTGGGCGACCACGACCTGTCACCTCACCCTTCTCATCCAAACCTGCACTGCCCCTGACTGCCCAGCTCCCCCTGAATCCCATCCTTTCCCCGCCTTCTCCTCTGGGGTATGCTGCAGACCTGCACCCCACATACAGCTTGAATCCCACCCGTCCGCCATGTGGCTTCACCCAACAGGCAGGCTATGCGTGAGCGTAGAAGCTAAAAGCCAAACTTCAATAAATTTGCCTTAAAAATCATGAAATTATGGGGAAAAGGCTCATTTGAGATGTTCTTTTGCATGACATTTTGAATTGTTTTTCATTTCTTAGGGCCCTGCCCCAGGTTATATTCAACTTCTTGAACTTGACCTATTGAGTACAGTTGAATGAGCTCAACAGGCCTTATCTGCATGTGGATCTATACTTTGCCACTTCCAAGATACATCACCTTGAGCAAGGCACTGAAATCCATTCTACAGATGACAAACCTGGGCTCAAAGATAAATACCCACCTCCAAGGATTTTTGTGAAGACTCCCATGATTTCAAGAATATGTCTTTCCATGGGGTGCCAAGATGGCTTGGTCAATGAAGCTCAGGTCATGACCTTAGGGTCATGAGATGGAGCCCCACATCAGGCTCTGCACTGGGTGTGGAGTCTGCTTAAGGTTCTCTCTCTCTCTCCCTGTCCCTCTCCTTCTGCCCCTCTCGCTGCTCGTGCTCTCTCTTTCTAAAAACAAAATATAAAACTATGTCCTTCCCCACCCAGGAGTTTTGCATGTGGACAGAGGTGAGGCAAAAGTTTTGAACGTTCTGCTATTTTCTAAAGGCGTGTCTCCCAAGTCTCGAGCCTCCCACCCGCTCTGTTTCTTGTGGACCCTCCCTAGCACCAAGCCGACGGGAGCTCAGTGGCTCCTGGCTGCGTTGACACTCTCCCACCCTGGCCCACAGAATCCGTTTCCACAGGTCCTGCTGCTCCTGGGCCCGGCCTGCCCCGGCTCCTTCAAGCAAACAGTTTAATTTGGGATTACAGGTTGCTGACTTTTTCCTTATCTGATTACTCGCCTGAACTCCCCTCGGGGCTCTGTTATTTCACCTGTCTCAAATATTCAGAAAAGCCTCAGGCCTCTGTCATCGCCTTTCAACATTTTCATTTACTTCCATCAAATGTCCAAGTCGTGCCCCAGCGGCAAATGACATTCAAGCAGGACCATCCTCGATCCTCGGGTCATTGGACCTCCCTTGGCCGTGGGACTGGGTGAGGCAGGTACCCGAGGGCAGGCGGGAGAGGGAAATGAAGAAGTGGACAGAGGAGTCAGCGTGGTAAGCGACGAGGGGGAGGCAGGAGAGGCAGGGGAGGCGGGGGAGGCATCCACTGAGGGGACGAAAGCAATGAAGGTGGGTGGAGTGGATGGCGTGTGCCAGGACCCCAGCTGACATCCAAGGTCACACATCGCCCTGTCTTTGTCCTCAGCTCCTCCCCCCTCCAGGACAGGCCAGATGCCCCCCAGCACCCTCTTCTTCTCACAATCCCCCTCCTTACAATGTCAACCCCTCCCCCACAGTCTCAGCCACCTCCCTAGTGCTTCCCACTGAGAACCGTCGTGACCACTGACCCCCAAAGGCGGCTCTGTCGGTTCGGGCGCCGCGGCGCTCCCTGAGCCCAGAACAGCGCCGCGCCTCATGGCAGGTGTACAAATACACGAGGAAGCCAGGGAACCAATGAGCAGCATCTCCCACCTCGTATCATCACAGCATGGGTTTGGCTTGCCCCATTAGTCCCCGATCTCACAGAGCTCCAGCGCTGTTCCTGTCTCACTTAGTAGGCACCACTGTGTGCCAGTTTGAAAATGGAGCCGCAACAATTTGTCGACCTAGCAAGCCGACGTCTTCTAGGCCTGAGTCCCAGAGTCCACCCACTGCCCCACCATGGCCCCTGATAAAACTCACTCCACGGGTGCTTTTCTCAAAGCCGGGGAGAGACTGACACCCACAGCCCTGCCATACTCTCCTCCCAGGGCCGCCGCAGGAACGCACCACACGCGGGGAGGGTGCAAGCAACAGAAACCGGGGTCTCACCGTCTCGAGGCCAGAAGTCCAGGATCCGGGAGTGGACAGGACCGGCTCCTTCTGACGCCGTGAGTGAGGTGCTCGCCATCTCCCCGATGTTTGGAAGGTCGTCGGAGCTCCTTGGCCTGCCCAAACATCATCCCACTCCCCACCTTCCTCCTGCCACGGAGTTCTCCCCGTGTGCCTGTATCCAAATCCCCCTCTTTATATTGACACTGGTCTTATGGGATCTGCGATGACCCTATTTCCAAAGAAGGTCATATTCGGAGCTGCTGGTGGGCTGGGTTGTCAATATATGAACTTGGGGGACACGATCTGATCCATAACACCGACAGAGAAGGTAGTCATTGCTGACTCAAGGTCTCTTTGATGGGTTCAGCCAAGTCAGTGGGCGCAGTCAGAGACCTTCCCTTCTTTCTGGTCATCTTCTCAGCAGTGTGGGGTCGCTAGGAGACACAGCAGCTAGTTTCTCTGCCTTCCAGCTTACCTGGCCCCTTTCATGTTGAAGCCAGTCCTGCATCTTCTCTCCCCAGCAATGCCCTTAGTTCTTGAAAGCTCAGATGTGTAACTGGGTGGGTTCGTGCCATCCAGGAAGTCCTAGAGAAAGATATAAAATGAATGAGCACGTGGGCCATTTTGCTAAGCCTAACATCTGCAGGTGCTTTAACACCATGGTGGGGGCGGGGGGCCGCAGGGCAGTGGATCTGGGCTGTGTGTCTGAGGGCCGAGCTCCTCAGAAGGGGACATCACCCCCCGGCCTGTGCATCTGACTCTGCTAGGCAGCTGGCCTCACATGCCTGAAGATTCCAGAAAGGAAACACAGGCTTGACTCCTTGCTCTGCTTGGCCTCGGAATCAGCGACCCGCCCTGGAGGCCGCGGGCCAGACAGGTGCAGCTGCAGAAGGGGCCGGGGCGCCTGCAGCTCTCACCTAGCTCCCACTGATTCGGATTCAGACGCCCGGAGACGCTCCTTCCCAGCATAAGGCCACTCTCGGCTTCCTTCTGGGCCTGCGGTCCCACGCACAGCTCCAAGAACTGGGGGCAGTCACAACCATCTCGCAGGTGCGCCTCCACTGCGGCTGCTGCATATTCTTATCAGTAACCGCGGGGAAGGGGCTTCGCTGGGCCGTTAGAGACACGAGACACGCGGCGGCAGACTTCCTTCTCAGCCTCGAACTCTGCTAGCGCTCGGCACGTCCTTGAGCGCTGTGGCGCGATGAGCAGGACGGTCCGTGGACGGCCCTGGGAGCTGGCTCGGTGCCCTGAATGAGCGGGCTGAGATCCACTTCCAGCAGGACGAGCGGACCCTCAGTCCCCACGGGACCAGGAGCCCCGGCCTGGCAGCAGGGACCTCGGACAGCTCTTTTCCTCGGGCATCTCCTGTAGCCACTGTCCTTGACTCCAGCCTGCCCGAACCCCAAGAGGTCAATCTGTCCTTCTGTACGTGAGGCTGCTCCAGCACTGCCCAGGAGGAAGGAGAGCCCGAGGGAAGGGCGCCTCTAGAATGCCCTCCCGGCATGCACAGGGACGAGAGACGGGGGCCCGCACCCCTTCTCTCTGGCTGACCCTTGTCTGGCAGCTCCCCAGTGAACGCGGCTCGAGCTGCACCATGTGAGGCAGGACGCCCCCCAAGCCCTGTGGCCCAACCTTGGGCTGCGTGGTCTCCACCTGTCTTCCACCATGTGAACTTGAACTTTCTTTAGGAAAGGAACTAAGTTCCACCCTGTGTCCATCTGCCCTTGACGCTCTCTGCGTTGACAAGAACTCTGAACTATACACCCCTATTCCCGCCTCGGGTTCCCGCAAGAACAGAGCTCCCACCGCCCAAACTACCGTGACTGCTACGGAGGGTCACAGAACAGTAAACAGACACTGTGGGGACAGTTTCTAAACAGGTGTTTGCTCTTATCTTTCAACCCTGGCTCCTCCCCGGCCAGCGTAATTACAGGGCAGGTGGCGATGCACCCGTTTCGTAAATAAGGACTCCGGAGCTGAAGGAGGAGGGGCCGCTCCCTTAACTTCGCACTTAGCAGTCATGCTGGGACGCCAAGCCTCGTCTTGTGACTTTGGACTATACTACCTTCCACTTGATATTCTGCTTGATCCCCTCATCTACGAATCCATACACCATTACTTCACTGCTTCTTGCTTGAATCTCCCTTTATAAATCAACAGTAAAGGGTCCACGAAAAGCTCTGAATCACCTCAGTTTCAGCCTGAATTAAACGCTCGGCCAGCACTCCCGTTTCGAATCCGCCGCGCCCGGCCCCCTGCATACCCGCCTGCATTACACTCGCAAGCCGACTGCGTAACCGCCCGGCAGCGGCTACCTTCCCAAGGACTGGGATGCTGTCACCCTGGGGAAGGAGGGCTCTCCTTCTGTCCTCATCGTACAGGACAAAATAAGGGACCGAGTGGTACCAGTAGAACAAAAAAAAAAAAAAAAAAAACGATCCTTTAATTAAAATCTGAAAATCTATTTGGCTCTTATTGTTTACATCTGGTCCTAATGCGACCCTTCCCTCCAGTTTTCTTGGGTAAGATTTTTTCTAAGAAGCCGACGTAAGCATGAGATTCTCTTTCCTAAGGTCAGGGGCCCAGGTTTGTTGCCCCTAAGGACGCAGGCTTGAAGCATCGACAAGCAGTGATGGATGGGCGTGGTCTGTCTAGCTCAGACACAGGGTCATAACTCGGACAAATTAATGCCTAGTTTTAAAGCAACATTAAAATTTCAGACTTGAATAACTCCCTGCAGGTGTGGAAAGAGAGCGAGTTACCCATTAGCAAGCTTCTGGTGCCCCAGAACATTCTACAGTGAGGAAGAACCTTCTGGTTTTGTAGCATGACCCCATCTCTGTCATTACCACAGCCTTCCGTGGAAGGAGTGGCTGCAGTTAAGTCTGGGGATTTGGGATCAGTATCCTATGCCGACGTGACATCTGCTAACCGGCCCAGCTCCGAGCCCCGCCCTCCACTATGCTCCCACAGGCGGGTCCACGAGCCTAGCAGCCTCCTCACCATGGGGACCCAGCGCAGCACCTGCTCGGCAGTAAGTGGTGGCTCCAGGCCCCCACCAGCCCGTGGCATCATTCAGACCAACCATGCTCCTCCTCCTGTGGGAACCAGGGGCGCCCCACTCTCGTGTCGCTGTGAAGTCTGTCTCGCCACCTCTGTTGTTCACAGGGCTCCCACGTTTGCACTGTTTCCCGCAGTGCGGCCTGCAGGGTGTGGGGAGTCCTCCCAGCTGTGAGTCCACGTAAGGAAAGGAAACCACAGCTGGCCCCTGCAAATCTCCCATGTGGTCCTTCTCGGGCAGCGAGAGTAAGAGCAGAGGTGCTCAGTCAGAAGGCCTGGGCCCGCCCAAGTCCTGCTAGCTACAGCACCTTGGTTAAGTTAGTAAACCTCTCTGGGTCTCAGTTTTCTCATGTCCAAAATGAGCATGATTATATCGACTGCACGGAATCATACTGATATTTTCAAAGACAGTGCATCAAGAGCTTAGCGTGGGACTCGACACAGAGTTTCCATCCAAGTGCTTCCTGCTGGAGTATTTGGATGGGCCAGCCCCTTTGCCTCCGCGGTTCCACCCCATTCCCAAGGCTCGGGCTCACATTCCTGCTGCTGAAAGCTGGGAAGACCTATGTTCGGTGCACATGCACGGCTCCGCACGTCCAGGTTCTTTTCCCTTTCCAGATTAACAGCCGTTTACATCCATGGCTGTTAAGCCGAGATGAACACAAGCATCACCTGTTGGCCTTCAAGACACACAGGTGCTGGAACAGCGGTCCTGACTCAGCCTCCATTGGTACAAATGACAACGTGCAGCCAGGACAAGATCCCGAGCTCATCCAACATCTCACGCTTCTGTGATTCTAGATTCTCTCTAGTTCCTTCTGATCATCCAAAATCCAATCATTTCATACTCAATGACAGGAAAGCCAAAGGCCACATACATAAAAATGATCAAATTCTGCCCCGTGAACTTGTATATGATTCTTGAGACTATTCTCTTGACTAGAAACAAAGCACTCTGGCTGAAGAGAGTGGGTGTGTGACTCAGCTACAGGGGAAAGGAGCAGGAATTGCAAAGGCAATCCCAAATTTCGAAACGCCCCTTCCAAGGCGCCAGACTGGGAACTTTGGAGAAGCAGGTGCGTGTTTATTTAAGAACTTCCTGTGATGATTGTATAACATTGTCTCATGCAAGAAAGATGCTCAAAAGGTAAGGAAGTTATTTGTGGTGTCCTCTACGTGGGATGAATATAGGTACCTATAAATCTCCCGGACATGACCAGACAGCATCGATAAACTTGAATGATAGCCCAGCACTAACGTAATTAAGAAGAATTAATCCTACAGACCCTGCAGTGATCGGCGTGTTGTCCATAAGAGCATTGTCAGCAGTTCAAATATTTCTCAACTGACAAAGATCGGACATTTGGGAAGACTGACTATAAATGGTCAGACACAATCTGACAAGATCTACTAAAATGAATCAACCTCCCCACCCCGGGGGTGGGGCGGGGCGAGGAAGCCGGTTAGGAAAGCAGAGAATAGGCAAAGCTCATCAGCTCCGGACTCTGGAAGTCAGAGGAAGATTGACTTCACAAAGGCCGGTGACAGGAGGTGACCCCGAGTGACCTGTCCATGTGACCGGAAGCGCTGGTCTCTAGCAGCGCCCTACTGACCGGTGTCAGTCTGCAAACTGTTTCAGCTCACGAGCAGAGGAGCTGGGGCCGGAACACAAGTCAGCTACGTCCCGCAGCACTGTTTGGTTCGGCTGACTTTTTCTTTTCACGGCAAGACTTTCTCGATTAAGGAAGCATTGCCTGGCCTCTCATCTTGACTTAAGCTCCTGCCCTCGTCAAGGACCAGGAATGATCTGCAGCCTGGGCAGTGTGACGAGCGGCCCCCCTCCAGCTGCCTCCTGGCTGGGATGGTTTCACGCCCCGCGGCGCCGGCGCTGCTGTGCTGCCCAGATCCCCCTCTGGGACCCGGCACGCCTTCCTCTAGCTGCAGGAAGCCTTGGCTGCCCACGGCTCACAGCTGAGTCATCGCCAGGAATTAGGCGAGGCCAGCGGGAGCTGACTCATCCAGGGCTCGCCCCCTCCCTGGGGACCTGCGCCCAGTGATGCTTCGAGGCAGGGGCACGAGACCTGCCCCCCCCCACCCCGTGCCTCAACTTGGACATTTCTTAAGAGCCATCCTGAGGCCTCTGTTGCAGGCGCTCCTGCTGTCTAATGCTGCTTCTGTTACTGCTTATAGATACGGCTCCGAGAGCCTCGCCATCACCATCGCCCCAATAAATTCCGCGAATGCAACTCTGATCCACTTACAGGGTATTCAACCAATGGCATTCCCTTACACACACACACACACACACACACACACACACACACACAAGTGCAAAGGAAAGGCGAGTCTGCCATTGTCTGAGGACAAAGCCGAAACGACAATGGAAGGTCTCCAAGGTCCTCCATGGCAGGACAACCCAAATCCCTCTCCCAACCTGGTCCTCAACAGTCTCTTGTTCTTCCCCACACATACTTCTAAACCCTCTCTTTTACTTGCTCACACTCCTTCTCTGCCAGAGACGCTCCACTTGTCCCTGGATGCTTGTCAATGTCCCATTCATTCTGAAGGTCTTCCTCACATGTCTCCCCTCCATGAAACCTTCCCAGATACCCTCTTGTCTCCCCCCAGACCTCAGACCACAAAACTGTCTGCTCCTGTGCTCCTGACATTGACCCTCCCAGTCCTGCCTCGTTTCAGGAGACCCTGGGCCCACTCTTAATTCATTGCTAATTTTGTAATTATGCCATGAATATGGGCCCCTGGTAAAACAGACACTCACCGCAGATGAAAGTAGTGTATTGACACCCCACTTTCAGCTGGAATTTGAAGACCCAAGTGCCGCATTCAAGGCTGAACCCAACTGAAGGGTCGTGTTGAACCTAAAGAGAGAATCCAGCTCCCCACCAGCCCCCTTACACACACACACACCCCCAAAAGCTCCATTCCCCAACCCCCACCACAGTTCTCCTCTGAGCCGTCTACAACCACTCCCCTCCTGATGCCTGACTTTCCTCGCTGATTCCCACCCTCCAGGGCCCACAGGCCATCTTCAGCTGGCCTGCCCACTCTGCCCGAGGGGCAGACATCCATGAAATAAAATCTACTGTCACCTTTAGTGAACAGAATAAAATTCTTCAAAATATAGAAAATGGAATCCCTGTTAAGATTTTGGAGGAAGGAACTCAAAAACCTTACGTACCCTAAAACAAAGAATATACTTCATAGTCCCAGTTATGCTTCTGGTTAATATATCTGACACTATGAATATTATCATCTGTTCCAGGAATGAATTTTAATATTAATAAAGTAATATTCAAGTCAACCAAATACCGGGCAGGATTCCTCCTTGAATATTTTGAGAGGAGTATACAAATAAAAAGATTCGTAGGTTCGAATACCTTCAAGAGCAAGAAAGAACAACAGCATCTAATGATTATTTACATAAACATGCCAAACAAAGTCTGGGCTCCTGTGTACTTCAGGTAACAGCGTATCTTATAGTATCTCCATGTCCTGGACACGAGTCTCTTTACAGCGCCTCATGCCGGGAACCTAATCCTGGGTCAGTAGCCCTCTCTCGTGGTCTGATCGCCACAGTATAACTTACTAGATAGGAACCCCCGCGGCTGACCATGGCGATCTGAGCTCGGATATTCCTGATGAGTGAAGTCAGGGACCTTCCCATGCAATGCTTAATTAAAATACGCCTGAAATTTAGCAGGTGATCAACCAGTATTTATTGAATAAATGAGTGCATATGCATGGTATTTTGAGAACCAAAGGGGGAGCGGGGAGGGTCTTTGGAAAGTGAGTGGGGGGCAGGGTGCCCACCCCGGGAAAGACGGGCAGTAGAAAATGAGCACTGCGAGAAGCTGGCAAAGTCACACTGCCCCCGCAGAGCTCCCAAGCTGGGGTTGGGCTCCCTGCCCAACCCATCGCACCCCCATGCTGCTCCCATACTATGTCTCGGGGGCCGTAAGGTGCCCGCCGGGGAGAACTGTGCTGCAGAGACGCCAGGGAGAGGTGACGCCCCAGCAGAGCATGGTGAGGCATTTTATTCGAGGGCTCCTCGGAAATGCATGACCCCAATCTCTGCCTTTGGGGTCCCATGGCATTCTCCCTGTGTCTCCACATGCCCCTGCCCCCGTGTGTGTCTGTCTCTGTGTCCAAATTTACCCTTTTAGAGGGACACCAGTCACACTGGTTTAGTGACCTCATCTTAAGCTGATGACCTCTGCAAAGACCCAATTTCCAAATAAAGTCACATTCTGAGGTACTAGGGGTTAGGACTGCAAAATACCTCTTTGGGGGGGGGCCACAATTCAGCCCACAGCAGAAGTGATAGAGACATAAAGGTCTGAAGACACAGACAGAGGGGCATCTGTTTGGGAATTAATGCTGAAGTAGCTGCCTTTTTATCCCCAGGCCGGCAAATTCTGGAAGTTTCGATGACACAGAGCAGTAGTCTTACTGCCGAAAGAGTGATCCCCAGACCAGCAGCATGGGCATCACCAAGGAGCTGGTGAGAAATGCAGAATCCCAGGTCCCACCCCAGACCCCTAAGTCATGGTCTGCACCTAACCAGAGATCCAGAGTCTTTGGGTGTCCACTAAGGTTTGAGAAGCACGGGGGTAAAGAAAGGCATGTTCTCTCAGAGCTCAGTGGGGGGTGCACAGTTTATCGTTAAACTAGCGCGGACGAGTGAAGAAGAGTATATCCCTCTAGAAAATAGACTTTACTCCTTGACAGGTAGGAATAGATTTTTGCAGACTGCCTTGAAGACTGTATGTGTAGCAAAGAGCGGAGGCTTTTCACCACAGAATTGTTGATGTAGGCTTGCAAAGCGAGTTACCTAAAAGCTAACTGCCTTCCAGAAGCTTGTGCTGGGCCCTGTGGGTTTATGAGGCCAACTGAGAATGCAAAAAGCTTTCAGACACAGTGAGCAGCTGCCCTGATGTATTAGGGAACTGCTTGCCACTTCTGTCTTCAAAACAGAAACGTTGGTCTCAGAATGCATCTTTCCCCCAAATAAGTCATGCCCAAAATTCACTGCAATGTCTTTATACCACTTCTGAGAAACATCATGTTTTCCAAGACTCCAAGAACCAAAAGAACACTCATAACAACCACCATTAATCTTGGTAACTCCAGCATGGATGGAGGGAGGGAGGGAGGGAGGAAGGGAGGGAGGGCAGGACTGGAACGGTGGGTGGATGGAGGAGTGGAAGAAGGAACAGCAAGCTGAAATCAACAAGGCAGATGGACAGAGGGACAGAGGAAAGCCTCGTAGAGCTGCATTGTTTTAAGTGGAGTAGGATACACAGATGTACTAGGGCCCTGTGTCTGGAACATAATACATCATTACATCAGTAAGTGTTGGCCACGTAAATAAACCTATACAATAACCCTATGAAATGAGTATTTTTTGTGCCCACTTTCTGGGCGCAGAAACTGAGGCTCATGTAATCTACGGGACATGTTCCAAATCACACAGGCAGTGTTACAGTGGAGATCCGAATCCATGTGGGTGCGTGCCCTCTCCCACAGCAGGCAAGGCGGAACGACACAGTAACCGTCTCGGCCCTCGCTGTGGCTAACTGCACCCTGATCTCTCAGGGGCATCTCCAAGTGTGAGAGCGGGGAGGTGAGGGGGACGTGGGGAGAGATCTTTGTCTTTTACCAAGATTTCATTTACCTTGTGGTGAAAAGAATCCATTTCAAGGAGTCTCTCCCTCTTGCCCATTAAATCATGGCAGAAACGAAGCTTATTCATGCATTTTTAAGCTTTCATTCTTGGAGTTCTTGAATTCATAAGAAGGCAATAATTGTCTCGCTCTGGCCTAAGAGAGCTCTTTACGTCTACATTCTCGACCATGGAAGGATTCGCCAGGAATATCACTAAATATCATATGCCTTTCTTCGGTGACATGACAATCTTTACTCAATGCTTGAAGAGCCATCGAGCTGATAGGGGGTGTCTTCTTCCTTCCACGGGGGTGTGAAAAAAGCTAGTGCAAGCATCTTGTGTGCTAGTGTGTGCCTTTGGCATCAGAGGAGAGCAAGTGTGGGCTACAGGGGAATCGAAGGTTCTAAGAGTGGAAAAAGACCTAGAGGTTACGAGTCCCCTCCCACCGTACACATAAAAATCCCAAGAGTCGGGACAGTTAAGTTGGGACTATGAACTGGGCAAAGAGCTCTGCAGTGGGAGACAGACACAGGTCCAGCTTCCTTGGACTTCGCGCCCCCTGCCTCCCGCCATGATTTGCCTCAGCGCCTCCCTGCACCCTTCCTCCCACGGACCCTGGAGGTCCTGACCTAGGATGACCGTGAATCTCTTGGCTTCTCTCCCCAGCTGACTGAGGATGACAAATAGCTCATCTCTACCTGGTTCCTCAGGCTGTTGCCTCTCAAAGACTTAGGAAGATGGGGACAGGCTATAAGACGAGCTCCCATCTGGCCTCATCGGCAGCATTAGGGTACGTCCGAGGGCCGAGGGTGGGGAGAACACCTCGCTTGGGTACGGAGGCTCCCCAGGAAGAAGCACGAGGGGCAGAGAACAGAGTAAGGTCGCTCTCCAGGAGGCACGAAGCTGCTCTGGGAGAGTTAGAAGGATAACTTCCCGGAGCGCTGCCGGATCGGGTGCCCGAGAAAAGCGTCTGGCACCAAGATACAAATTTAGGTGCGGAATGGTGTTTGCTGGGCCAGCTTAAGGAGGGTAACCTCCAGAGACACTTTATTTTTTTTAATATTTGTATTTATTTATTTGAGAGACAGAGCGAGCACAAACAGGGGGAGCGGCAGATGGAGAGGGAGAAGCAGGCTCCCCGCTGAGCAGGAAGCCCGACGTGGGACTCGATCCCAGGACGTGAGATCATGACCTGAGCCGAAGGCAGACGCTTGTGTGTGACTGAGCCACCCAGGCGCCCCCAGAGATACTTTAGATACAGCTGGCCTGCTTCTAATACTGATAACACTCTCCAAGCCAAGGATTTCAGCTTTCCCCTCTTTCCTAGGAGCAGAACTGCTAGCAGGAAACCAATAGAAAATTCTCTCTTCTTTTCCTGCAGGTTATTTGTAGGTGATTTGTGCATCGTGGAAGACCCCACAGGAGCCTGTGGGAGAATCTGATGTTCCTCGGGAGTATTTATGGACACACACTATCCGATGGGCACCGCACTAAGTGTGTCTGAGGACGCAAGGATGAGAATGACAAACCCACACCGCCAAGGAAGCTATCGGTGAACGCATCCCTCTACAGCATTCCAGCGCTCTGCCGCCCACATCAGGGGTTCCACGCTGCTGCCCAGGGGCGCCCCCAGCCCTCCAGTCCCCCAGGTCCTGCCCACCCCTTCTAAAAGTAATCCTTCCAGTCAATTCTCCACTGCTTCCCACTTTAGATGCGCCCTCTGTTTCCTGCCGGGACCTCACTAAGACACCTTCCTGGTTGATGTTTTTGGGTAACTTGTTTGCAAACGATTTCATCACAAACCATTTGTTCCCTACCTCACAACTAAGAGAGACCATTAAGTCTTCACGTAATTGTTGAGGAACCTCATAAGTCTTAACTTCCCCCACTGTGTCAGGCACCTGATCTAGGAAGAGAAAAATGAACAAAGAAATCACTTCTTCCCTAGAGGAGCTCACGGTCTGGTGGTGAAGACGGTCGCTGCAGGGTCGCTTGCAAGAGAGGGGACTGTGCGGTGTGACAGGGACAGTCCGGGGTTCCCTGGGGGCAGAGCTCAAGGACCAGCACTACCTCGAGGGAGCCGGGAAGGGCTCGCGGAGCAGGTAAAGAGCTGAGTTCTTGGGAGTGAGAGGAATGAGCCTGAGCCCCAGAGAGTGAGCAAGAGATCCAAGCCCGCAGACCCCTGACCGGCCAAAGGAAGGTGGAAGAGGAAGTGGGGCCCCGTGGGGGACAGAGTGTAGGTCTTGGGACACCAGCAGCGGTCAGAGTGGGGTGAACGCCATCCTGGAACGCAGGGCCCTTCAGGGTGTCCTTGCCACCTAACACCGAGTGGGGACTAGACGGGCTCGCTGAGTTACCCCCCGTGCCACCCACCCCCAAACATCAAGGATGAGTAGGGGATCACCGCAAATGCACCTCTTAAGCCTCGACATTCACCTTCCTGGACCTTTCAAGCCTTTGCAGGAAACTTTCTTCTTATGGCTCTTCCAATGAACCTGAAATATGAGGAATTTGTCTCTGCTGTCTTAAGCGGTCTAAGTGGCTTTTCCCTGTAGAGAGCCATCTGTCACTAGGCCGGGAAGGTGGCCCGGGAACAGATAGATCAGCGAGGCCATAATTCTCAGGCCAGCCTCACGAAGCCCCCTCGGTGGCCACGGAGAGATAGAGGGTAACGGGCACAGCAGTGTGATAATTCTCCGCTTGTCACGGCTCGCGGTGCACTGCACACACAAAACCCGGGAGACGTGTGCGACGCCTCCAGCAGGCAGGACCGTGGGCGCTAGTAATGTGTCCCCATGTCGGGCGGTGACACCGGGGCTTGATGGCCTCATTTGTCAGGGGGCCTGTCTGATCCGCCGTCAGCCATTAGCGTATGTAAACAACTGTCATCCGGCTTCATCACTGATGAAAACTGCTGACAAGGAGGGAAAGTTCTGCTTCACAGGGTGACGCACGGCCAACAACACGGGCAGCAACTGGTCTGTGACCCGGCAGACTGGGACAGCAGGCTGGGACCGGAGAGGTGCCTCCCACCCCTACCGGGGTGAAGCCACGCCCCTCCTGATAAGACTAATAGTCGTGCTGCTCACATAGGACACCTCGGTCCAGACCCATTGTCACACACTTATGTCACTGCCTCTCCGCAGAAAGAGGGGTGGGGGCAGCAGCCGTGACCGAGTGGCCCAAGACTGAAGCTCGGCCCTCTAGGGACGCTCCCATTCCCTCGTGACCTTCTCTGCTCCCCGCTCCTGCTTGCCCCTCCCCCACCCTTCTGCACCCGCGTCATGGCCGGGCTCCCCCTCTTCACCATCACTTCCTTCTGCCCCCAGTTACGTGTGCTGCACCAGACGCCTTCCAGACGCTGCCGTTTCCTCCATCGGTATCCTTGAAGGGGCACGTCGTTGGCCCCCTTTCCATAAACGAGGGAACCGGGTCTATAAAATGTGAAGCACCCGACGCAGCTGGCCGCTCACGTCGCTCGGAACCCGGGTTAAAATCCAGCCCTCTCGGATTTCAAAGCATAAGCTAACCGTGTCCCTCACAAGACTAAAAACCGTTCTTTCTGTTTTAAGAAGGTTGTGTCTACTCCAGCACACACTCTGGTTTCTACAGTCTGGCTCACCGGCAGCCTGTCGCCGGCGAGGCCGACCGAGATCTCTGTCCAGGTGATCTCTGCCCGGGAGCTGGGGACAGGGCGAGCTGGGGACACAAGGAGGAGCAAGGTAGACGTGCCCTGTCCCGAGAATGAAAGAGGCCAGTGGAGGGGACAAGAGATAAGCATGAAAACAAGCAAACAAATGAGATTCCCCGGCAATTATTAATTGAAGAGGATCCAAAATTAATTTGAGAGGCAACAAGAGATTTGAAAGGCGCGAGCCACGCGGGGCGACCTGGAGGGTCCGGTCACCCGAGAGGGGAGCGGGGCGGGCGGAGGACAGGCGCTGGGCAGCAGCCAGCTCTCCATCCAGCCCAATGCCTCGAGGCCACTGCCAGCCACTGCTCCTTCAGAAGCAGCCTGGGGCAGTTTTGAGATGAACAAGTCCGGGAGCTAAGGTAGGGCATGGTGATTACAGCTAATAATAGTGCCCTGTACGGGAATATTGAGAAGAGAGGAGATCCCATGTTCCGACCTCAAGAAAGAATTGGTAATTATGTGACAGGACAGGAGAAGGAGCTCAGGGGGTAATCCTATTGCAATACGAGATCAACAGTGTTGCACACCTTCAGCTCCCGCCACCTTCTATGTCCCTTACATCTCATTAAAGCTGGAAAGAAAGAAAAGCGTGGGGGGGTCAGTAACATATCCAAGGCAACCAGGGCTGGCCCCGAACAGAGATGCACACAAACACAGTCTTCAATCCTGCCTCCTCTCTTCTCTTCCTCCTCTCCCCTCCCCATTCCTGCCTGGGCTTCGTCCTCCTCCCCCCTGACCACATCCAACCCTGCTCTCCAGCGATGACTGATGACGCAAAGACCCCCCAACAGGGAGCCAAACCTCGAACTGAGATTCCAATATCAGGTGGGTAAAGTCATTTAACCCCTCAGATCCTTCTTTGTTATTTGTTTGGTCTTGCGTTTTAATGAAGTGCATACATAAAATACCAAAGGCGGGGAGGGCTTGCATGAAACACACAGCAGACGGTCCATAGCTGATAGAGTGTTGTTAATAAAGGTCCCCGAGCTTCTTACATCTCTCAGAGTCTAGATGTCTGGGACTCTAGGGACCTCCCTCCCTTGCTAGCTGGCATATGGGAGGGATGAGCACTTCGGGTGAGCTCAGACCCCTGGATGGTGGCAAGAGGAAGGGAAAGCAATGTCCAGTTTCTGAAAACTCAAGCCAGTCCATGAAAGCCCACGTGTTACCGGTGGGAGAGTTTGTGTTGTGTGAGTGGAGGTCTCAGTTCTTGGAGTGCCACGAAAGACCTACGGGAGGATCCGTGTCCGAATACAGACAGCCGGGGGGAAGTAGCCAGCACAGAGCTGCACGGTCTCCAGGTGGGAGAGCAGACAGCTGCCCTGAGGCTACGGGGGTCTTTCCTTCTATGTGAGTGGGTCTTAGGTCACGGACAGGGTGGTCTCTAAGGGAGGCTGCTTCCAGCCGCTGGGGGCACTCCTCCCACTGGTCGGGCAGTATGAGATCTGTACTGGAACTGTGACGGGGGCCTGCCCCCACCGGAGGGGGGCTAGAACCGCAGTGCAATGCATTAGAGTGAGTCTGGGGGCTCCCCGGCGCAGAGGCGCTAGAGGTCCTGCCCATGTTCTGCACCTGCGGCTCTTGGTCTATTAGCCCCAGGGCCTCGGAAGCCGCAGGCCGAGGTACTGAGGGCCTTGGAAGCTGCAAAGTCAGGATGCTGTGCTCCTGGGCTTCTAACGCGGAACCTATTTATCACCGCCCTTGCCTCCAGCTCAGGTCTAGCTCACTGCCTATCAGACGTACCAGGAAGATGAATACCATCCTCCGTTCCTTGCAGGAATGACCACCCAGCAGAACTGGGGACACCACAGTGATTTGCAAACCCTTCGGTGCGACTGTAATAACAGCAGAGAGAGCCTGCAGGCTCGCCACGCTCCCAAGCTAGCAGCAGGGTGCAATCAGCGTTCTGTGCAGCCCAGGACCCTCCTTGAGCTCCCGCGTAGTTCACCCTCCTCCATCTCCTCTGACGATGAGGACTCGATCCAGTTCTTGCCGCCTCTCATGAAGGTCCAGGCGGGACCCAGGAGATGGGCATCTCGCCCCCTCCGCCAGGCTTAGGAAGATCTCACTGCTATTGCTCACGACAAATTCTTCGTATTGGGGCGGAGGGGCGGGGGGGGAGGGGGACAGGGACTGGAGTGACCAGGACAAAGTCTGCGCAGCTGAGTCTCATGGCGATTCTGCTGCATTTGGTCACATGTCCCTTGGAATGTAAATTCTCATACCATCTCCTTATGTTCTGTCTCACTTTTCCCAGCCTCCCCCGAATTCACGGACCGGACACGCCTTATCTACTGATTAAGCTAAATATATGCTCTCACTCTAAGGAAATAGGCTGCCCTTCATTTCAGCACGATCTAACAAGAATGAGGAATGGGAGGGAATGCAAACATAAAACTGGGTTGAAAAAGCAAGTGGTTTGTATCAGTCTTTGTCTTTCTATTAGTAGGATGTATGAGTTATACCTGTCTACGGTGGACAGCCTGATGAGGGGTGTGTGTGTGTGTGTGTGTGTGTGTGTGTGTGGGTGTGTGTGTGTGTGTGTCCACCACTCAGATCAAGACTCAGAGACACTTCTGACACCTCAAAGGTCCTCCTTGCTCCCGCACCGTCAACCATTATTCTGAATTCTACCCCCATTGAGTACTTCTACTTGTTCTTTAACTTCCTATAAGTGGGATCACACAGTGTCTACTCCTTTGTGTCTGGCTTCTTTGTCTCATCATGTGTCTTTGAGATTCGTCCAGATGGCTGTATTTATTAGCGGCTCATTCTTCCCTGGTGCAGTCGTCTGCATGTGTATGCTGTAACTTTTTATCCTTTCTCCTGTTGGAGGCATTTGGGAAGTTTGCACTTTTTGGCTGTTATAAATACAGTGGCCAGTATTCGCGTACATGTCTTTTAGGAGACACATGCAATCATTCCTTTCAAGTCTAAGGCCAAGAGGAGATGCGCTGGGTCACGGGGTAGTGTAAGGAAGTTTCCATAAATTCTGCCAGCAGCATCCTTGTGGTTAGCTAGGCACCTTGGAGAAGCTTCTCATTGCACATACTCCAGGAGAAGTAGCCTCCCCTGCAATCCTAAGAGGTCTCCATGTGTCTAAAATGTTTCCATACTAATAAGGGCATTTCAATCTAGAAGCTAAGGGAGCTGAGGGAAAGAAAAACATTGACTTTGCATCTGATCACGAAAGAAAGAGAGAGAGAAGGGGAGGGACGGTGGGAGGGAGGGAAGCAAAGCCTATCAATATTAGACTATCTCATTCTGTAAGGACACAACCTGCGCTCATGGATGCTCCAAGATTCCCATCTAGGTAAACCCAATAAGCCCTTATTTTATCCACTGGCTGCTGGCTCTGTGCAGAAGTTCAGATCAAGGAGAAGATCATATTTTATATCAGTGAAATTCCAATGTGAAGATTTGTATGGAATGCATGTTCCCCAAAAGTCAGGCTGTACAAGAAAGCAGGTGATAATAAAACATAATGGATGTTCATCATTTCATTTTTTAAATTTTGGGACGCTGGCGGGCAGTCCCCACCTCCCACTCATATGTTCACTACTCTGGGTCTACAATCTGGTCCTTTGCTTACTGCCTGCTGCCAGGCCCCACTAAGCCAGGAGGACTAAGGATCCAAAGCCCGGAATTGCTGTGGGCAGGTAGGGAGTTGAAACCACAAAATTACACCAAGGAATAAATGCATGTTGTAAGAAGATCCTCAAGCTTCTTATCTTCTTGCTCTCTCTGGAAACCAAGTTAGACAGCGTGTGTCTCACTGGGATATATTCTTTCTGACGACGACAAGGAACTACTGTGAACTCAAGGATACTCCACTGAACTTAATCTTGTGCAGCCACTCTGCTGGAAATCAAGGCAGTTAGGGAAAACGTTCTATTGACTGTGATTTCTGCTGGGTCCCCAGCATCGATTAATATTGTCGTAATTTAAGAGGATTTTTTCCTAAGAATTTCCTGCTGCTTCTAATGAAATCCACTACAACCTTAGGACATGGGGAGAAAAATGAAGAGTAGGATTATTCCCAAGAACAAAAGCTGCCAGGCTGAATCACATGTTGAACTTCACTCTGAAGGTGGGACAGAGTCATGGCCACCAGACATGGGGCCAGAAGGATCTGCCATGGATGTCACATTCCGTGCTCTCTGGTTCAATGCCAGAACTTCTTCACCTTGCACTCTAAGCCTGGCTGAAACTACCCATCCATGACTCTGCTCACCTGTAAGGCCCATCCTGCAGAAACTTCTTCCAAGACCGTCCTCTGTTTGGTTTCGTGCATTTGTCATTTGCTTGAATGCCACTGTGTGCCAGATGCTGGATCCACAAATGTGGGGAGAGTTTCAGAGGGGTCCATTGTGAGGACAGGCTTCCAGAAGGTTCTTAACAGGGGCCCAGTGCCTTCTTTGGGCTTTTCGAGCTCCATGTCGACCCACCTTCACAGGCGCCCCATTGTGTGGCTGGTGCCCAGAGCTGTCTTCAGAAGCCGGTAAATCCCCACCTGGGATTCTTCGCTCTGTTAACCAACGAGGCTAAGAGAAAGGCCTGCACTCCACTCGGGCCACTCTCCCTCTGGTGGGAAATCAGGAGTGTCCTGAAGACGTTTACCAGGCCCTTGTGACTCCAGGTGACTATCAGGGACCCACGAGATGGGAGTTCTGCCATCAAGGCTTTCAAATCTCTTCGTTGTGCGGCCTCGGAAGCCTTTGAGATGAGTAAGAACTAGAGATTGCGTAAGCGTTCAGGAGGCTACTTCAGTAGGGGGTCGAGAATTCACCCTTCTTTCTTTCTTTTTTTTTTTTTTAAAGATTTTATTTATCTGTTTGACAGAAAGAGAGAGAGAGATCACAAGTAGGCAGAGAGGCAGGCAGAGAGAGGGGGGGAAGCAAGCTCCCTGCTGAGCAGAGAGCCCAATGCGGAGCTCGATCCCAGGACCCTGAGATCATGACCTGAGCCAAAGGCAGAGGCTTAACCCACTGAACCACGCAGGTACCCTCGCCCTTCTTTCATTTCAATCTCAAATTATATAGTTATTATATTAGTCAAGATAAATTAGGCTAAGCAGAAGTACCAACCACCACAACAAAATTCCAAAATCTCATTAGCTTAGCACATGAAAATGTATTTGCCTCACACATAAAATCTTCTACGAGTGTGGGCAATGGTCCGGGGCCGCTGTCCGCCCAGTGACCCGGCCTCTGCCCATTCAGCACCAGACCTCCCCGCTCCCGGACAAGGAGACGACAGCAAAGCTCAAAGGTCCCCATGTCTCCCTGGAAACGGCACAGTCAGCCCAACTCACACCTTATTGGCTAGAGCGAGTCACGTGGCCCTGGCTGCCGGCAGAGGGTCTGGGAGGTGTAGTCCTCCCTGAGGCCAAGGGGGAGAGCACTGATAAGCAATGGTGTGTCGCCCCACCAGGCTCACCTCCCAGCCATATGGCCCAAGCAGTACACGACAAGTGGAAGACCCCTGGTCTGCTCCACCCATAACCTTGGACAGGGGACAAGCAGGCCCTGTTCCCATGAAGCATTTCAAATTCCTGAAATGAACCTCCCCTCCCCCAAATCCCTTCCGGCTCCCATTTCCTTTCCTTTCATTCATTTTTCTATTTGCTTGAGCCAGAGGACTGTTCCTCAGGTCTCTGGGTGATGCCTCAGTTCCTTCTGCAGCAACTGGGGCCTCAAGAACGGATCTATAAATCAACTCCAAATTCAAATTACTTCAATTCCAGGTATCCTAGGTGATGGCATCAGGGCCCTTCTGCTCAGAGTCGCATAATGCACTTGACCTTGATCCCAAGAAACTCACACCTTGTAGGTTTTCCAACCTCAAATGAAAACAATCCTAGATGATGGAAAAAACTCTTGCCTTCCTTTCATGAAGCCTCTGCAAATTTTGCACATGAATCCTCAACTGCCCGGAGAGGTTTGCTAAGCATCCTGGCACTACGTCACCATGGAAACAGAGCATAAACAGCAGGAGGAGGAAACCCAGAGGGTGAATTGCCCTCTCCACCTCCTGGGCCCGGCTACCTGTACCCTATCCCTCCAGTCCCGCTGCCATGAGCCAAGACTGATCCATGCTATAGGATGTCCTAGAAGGGCGATCCCTGCCTGGATTTCTTTTTTCCTGGAGGACAGTTAAGGAAGAGACATATTCAGTAAAGTTGAACAGGAAGCCGCAGGGAATAGTGGAATAAATCTCTCCAAAAGACACTGATCACATCTGACCCTTTCCTTTGCATCCCTCTGAAAAAGGATGGCCGCTCCCTCCCCAGAACTTGCTATTTCCCATTCTCCTGCACTTTCCTTCATTGCTGCTTCTGAAAGAGATGATGCCTTGGAGCTTTTTAAAATGCCAGATTATTGCTGTAAAATGTAATGCAATACAAGGACAGATCAAATTTATGGAACGCCTTTTATGAGACTATCCCAAAGGGCTCTGTATAATGGCTATAAAATGGTGAAACACATTGTGGGACAGATTTAATTTTTAAAGCAGCTGAAAATATATATTAATGATTTACCATCATTATTCCTCATCAGAGGTCTTTAGGAATACTAATAAAATGACTCTACCTACAATTATTTCCATCCAAGTGTTTCTTCATGGAATTCAATCTGATCTTATAGCATGTAATTGGCCAATCAAAATAATGTTCTGGGGGCGGGGTGGGGGGAAGCGTGGGGTTGTTTCAACCCAAGAGGCGGCCAATTTGTCATGAGTTTCCTCCTACTTCCTTCCCCTCCTACTCAGCCTTCACCTGTCACTCAGCTCCGATCTGCCTACGGTTACGCACTGCCTGAACAACATTAGAGTAATAGATTGGGTGGAAATTAATCTGCCTTGGGTTCTTGTTAAACCGGGCAGGTGGGTCTAGGTCTGTTGTATAATTTGACATTTCCAAATCCTACCTGTTCCTTAAGCTCCAGTTCAGGACCCTATCCATACAGGTGTGATCCCATCAGAGTGCAGGTCAGGATTTCTTGTAACAAGTTTGGGAAGCTACACCCTCTCCAGATGAACATGCTTAAGGAAGCATGTTGCCCTAATTGCTGCTGGCAGCCACTTTGTAACCATGGGGCAAGCCAATCCAAAGACAGAACAGAACTCAGAGGGGGCAAAGCTAAGACGATCACAGAGAAAGACAGAAATCTCATTGAACCATATCTAAAATCCAATCTGCTCCTGGTTCCCCCCCCCCCAAGTTCCATGGCTCAATAAAACAAATAAATTATTTAAATGAGTTTGAGTTGGATTCATTATTGAGTTCATTATTTGTAACCCGAAGCATCCCTTGAAGCTTCTGCCCCAGTGCATGGAGTAATGCTAGGCGTGTGGGCAAATGAACAGAGGAGAAAGCCGTGGGAGGGTGGGGGCAGCCCTGTGGTTGTAGGACTGGTCCCCTCCCCCACACCACACACCGCAGCTAGATGTCCGGGGTGCTAGAAGGAATGGGAAATTTAGGCCCACTCAAGACAAGGGGCGTATCCAAGGGTCCGATCTGATGATGAACAGGACACAGAATCAGGGTATTTCAATGAATGCCAACATTTTGAGTTTACGTAGATGAACTTTCCGTGCAATTTGAGATCATCTGCATGGACGCCAGCCAACGTATCACCCAGGCAGACTGGATAATGGGCCCAAAGAGTAAGGAAAATTCTAGCATCTACTTGCTAGTGTGTGGGGGGGTCCTCTGACCCTGCTTGCCTCTGGCAGTGTTTGTCCAGAAACCACAGGTGGCTAAGTTTTTGAGGTCTAGGCATTTGTGCCCACAACTAGCCCGTCCTGGAGATGGCAGGGCTCACGCTCTGGGGAGTCCGATTCAATTCGACAAGACTTGTTGAGCACCGATGCACCCCAGAGTCACTTCTGGTGAATCCTGCTCTTTGTACCCGGATAACACACACTCAGGAACTCTGCTGGGTGAGTAAATGCCTGGAGGAGACCGAGTGTAACCAGGCAGAGCTCCTGGGAGAAGAGCTGGAGGCAGAAGACCACCAGGCAAGACACCCAGGCCCAGAGCAGAGGCTGCCAGGCTTGGGGACAGGACAGAGCCTGAGAGCAGGAGCCCTGGTTAGAGCCAGCACCCTCCTGACTCCCGGTGAGGCACAGACACACCTCCGTCCTGCTGACTGGCCATGACCACCATGCCCGGTCCCGGCACCTGCCTCCGACTCCCACACTGAGTCTGATTTCTCACCTCTCACTCTGCTTCCCCACACCTCCTGATCTCCTCCTGCACCTGGCATCCTGCTGCCTCTCGGACATTCCTGATACCCACTGACACGTGCCTCTGTGTCTCCAAACGGTCCTTGATCCTTCTGCCCAGGGGATAGCCCATTCTTCCCGGGGATTTGCCCATCCTGCCCTACCACGGATGTTCTTCGTCTCTGAATACTGCACTTTGCCTGCTTGCTGGAATGCCTCCCATCTCCTGTACCCCGTTCACAGGTGCGCCCAGGCTCACCTCCAGCAGCCAAGAGTCAACTCCACTTCCCATTAAACAGTGTCTATTGATGTCAAGGCCCCTACGGCCACGATCTACAAACAAATATAAATGGAGGAAAATCAGCACCTTCTTGAGAAATAAACCCAACACATATGGCCTCTCCTAACTCCTAAGTACCCCAGGCCACTGACACCTGCCTCAGTGTAGATGAACTTTGCTCGTGATGGAGCCAAGGCCCCGAGAAAGGGTGCAGAGAAGGAGTCAGGACCCCCATTCCAGTCCTGGCTTTGATGCGCACCAGCCATGAGCTTTGCTGGGTGGGCCTTCTACCCTTTCAGCTCCGAGAGCCTGGGAGCCTTCTTAGGAGGCTGAGAAGCCTTCTCCTCAGCGAGCCCAGCAGAGACCGACCCCCATGCAGGCAGTCTCACCATCCCGCCCCAAGTTTATGGCGGCCTTAATACAGAACATGGACGCGGCATTGCCTGGAGGACTGATTACCAGGACCACTTTGTCTGTCACATTTGCATGTTGCCCTTTTCCCTTCTCTCCGGTTCCGTGATCCTGTAACTTTCCTTGGCACACTACTCCCCAGGTATTCTCTAGTAAAATGTCAGGGCTGCTTATGTCCAGTCGTTCAGAGAAGGAGCGGAGAGCCTGAGTAGGCACGGACCCAGGGAAAGAATTCCCCGCTTTGTTACTTCCATCTCTTCCCCCATGAAATTCAGTCTCCATTTCCAAGGCCAAGAGGGGATACAAAACCGTGCTAATTCGGGAGGCAAGAGACCTGGGTTCTATTCATTGCTCTGCCTGGAACTTGCTGTGTGACCTCAAGCAAGTCAGTTAACCTCTCTGATTTTCATACCTGTAAAATGATGTTTGGGGCTGGGATCCTTTCTGAACCCCCAGCTTTTATATTTGATAACTTGCAGGTAGCAAAACCACACGAGGCGTGATCATTTTTGACTGATCTCATTAATACAAATGAAGGAAAAGAATCTGGTATTTTAAGAAAAGCAGCCAAGAAGCCAGAACACGGCTCTACTCTAGTGATAAGTTCAGAGAGCCCAGGAAGAGAAAAGCTCCTTAATGCTTAATCCCTATCTCTCCAACAAGCCAGACATAAAATCCTTTAATCAAATCGAATAAGCTCAGCTAAGCTGCAGAATGGGGCTGGGAAATAAGGGATGTGTTTTCTGTCCACCCCAATTGATGGCCTCCCTTCTGAACGCGCTCCTTCGATGCCGGGAGAAAAGCAAATACACACCGTGAGGTGGGTCGAGGGTGCAGAAGCCACTTGAACACGTTAGCAGACTCGGCTGACCCCACCTCTCCTGGGACAGGGGCCGACCTCACTGGGGGTTGGAGGTTGAGGGGGCCGGGGGTGGAGGAGGACCCCACCCAGGGGCAGGGCAGACATCAGGGTTGGCTACCAGGGCTCAGGAGAGAGAAATCGGGACTGAGGCAGGAATGTGGGTGAGGGGGCGGAGAAGGATTTTAACGACCAAGAGGTTAGATGATCTCTTCCGTGGATACCCAGTCAGCCTCTTTCCCTAGCCACCCCCATCTCTACCCAATGGGCTCATGAACAAAGTGGCCACGTTGGCAGGGACTGACGTTATACACGGGCTCAGCCACACAGCCCTCCACTCCCCAAGGCCGGCCGGTCTATCGCCACCACCGAGTGCCCAACATGGCACCATTCCCCAGCATGACCATCAGCTGTCGGACAGCAGGTCGATCGCACTGGCCCGGTTCTGTCATGGAAGAGGCAGCATCTTGTCCTTACTGGAACAGGCACTTACTAGAGATGCATATTCTCCTTCCCAGAATGCAATGCTTCTGCCAAAACTACCACCTTCGGACTTCCAGAATGCCTCACCTACCAAGATGGCATCCGCATGGCATTGCTCCTGATCAAGAAATCCACTTCACAGCTGTAGAAGAGCTGTAATGGGGCCAGGCTCTTGGAATTCACCGGTCATACACGCTCCCCACCCTCCTGAAGCAGCTGGCTCGATCGAAGGGCGGAATGGTCCTTCTGAAGACTCCGTTCTCGCCAGGCTGGGGAGAGTCCTCCAGAGGGCTGTAGAGGCCCTGAGTCACCGTCTGCTATATGATCCTGGTTCTCCGTGCCCAGGATTCGCAGACCCAATAATCAAGGGGCAGAAAGGGGAGTAGTCCCACTCATTATTACACCAATGACCACTAGCAAAATGTTTGCTTCCTGTTCCCGTGACCTTATGCTCTCCTGGCCCACAGGCTCTAGCTCCGAAGAGAGGAATGCTTCCACCGGGAAGACCACCAACGACTCCAATGAACTAGAAATTCAGGCTGCCACCCAGCCTCTTTAGGGTCCTCGTGCCTCTGAATCAACTGGTAAGAAAGGGAGTTCCTGTGCTGTCTGGGGTGACTGATCTTGCCACCAAGGGGAGACTGGACTGTTCCCCCACACTGGAGGGGAGGAAGAGTGTGTCTGGAATATAGGGGAAGGAATATAGGGGAACCCTCCGGGCGTCTCAGGATTACCATGCTCTGTGATTAAAGCCAATGGAAAACTACAACACCCAACCCAGGCCGGACTCCTAATTGCCCAGACTCTTCGGGAATGGAGGTTTGGGTCACCCCGCAGGCAGAGAATCACAACTAGCTCAGTTGCTTGCTAAGGGAAAAGGGGATCCAGAGAGGGTGGTGGAGGAAGGGAGTTTTAAATGCCAGCTAGGGGCCAGGTGACCAGTTCCAGAAATAAGGACTGTAATCACCATGAGCATTTCCACCTGAGTTTGTTAGGAATGTGTCTACGTGTGTGTGCATGTGTGTGTATACATATATATTACATGAACATCCTTGTCTCTCCCTCCGTTATTTCCTCGTCATGGAACATAAGATATACTGACCTTATCTCATAGTATTCAAGTGTTTTTAATGTTACATCCTAGTATTTGTTACGGGAAATCAAGGAGACCGAGCATCACTTCTGAACTCGGAGTCAGTGTGCTGTCTCGTACACTCGGGACAGGGATCGCGTTAGGCAGAGTTACGACCTTGCTATTGTCTTCATGTAGACGGTAAGCACGGCTTCAGGAGAGGTGTTCGGGTGCCAAGGGACCATGGGCAGACTTGTGATGGTTCATTTTATGTGTCGACTTGACTGAGGCACGGGGTATCCAGACGATGGGTCAGACAGGATTCGGGGTGTCTCTGGGAGGGGGTTTCCGGATTGGATTAACATTCAAACCAAATAAGTAAAGCAGATTTGCTCTTCCTAATGTGCATGGGCCTTATCCAGTCAAGGGAAAGTCCGAATGGAACAAAGGATGAGTACAAGATCAGTCCTTCCGTCGGACTGCCTTCGGGTGGGAACATCGGTTTCTCTCCTGAAACATCAGCTCTTCCTGCCTCCCCAGCTTGTTGGCCACAGACCGTGAGACTTGTCGGCCTCTGTAGTCACATGAGCCAATTCCTTGTTTTACACATATACACACACGTGCAAACACACACACGTACATCCTCCTGGTTCCGGTTCTCCAGAGAACCCTAACATAAGCCCCTTGTATGTTAATTGCTAGAGTTCCCTGTATGAGGGCACGTGAGCCTATTTTCTCCTTCTGATTCTGTTCCGTCGTGAAAACGGCTATAACGAAGGCCGAGTGTAGGGGGACTCCCAAGTTGATACAAACCTTGAGTCTTGGCCCCAGCTGCATAGCAAGTGAGTGGAATGAAGGCTTACACAGTTTTGGGCAACCTTCAGATCCTCTCGCAGAGCTCCTGGAGAGCTAACTTGCCCCGTGATTATGGTGCGCCCGTCAGTGAAATGTTTTCACTCCCATGACTGATAGTCAGTCGTCCCTTGGCCAAGGCCTTGGGGGTCAAGGCAATGTCAAGTGTAACAATTATAATCCTGGTTTCTTGCTACGTCCTTATGCTTTAGAATCACGTATACTCAAAGTTCCTCGGGGCCCAGAGCCCCAGGAATGGTGGCCCTAACTTGTGGTCAGTGTTCCCCGGGCACTTTGTGTAGCCTCGAGCCAGAAGACAGAGGTTAAGTGCTTGGCACCTTCCTTCTCCCGGGGCAACTGCAGTCCGGAACAGAGATTCATGGCGACCATTTCGGGCTCTTGTTGCATCGTTTGTCATGAAAATGAGGTATTAGAATTTCAGGGCCTAATATGATTCCTGAGTTATAGCGGAGAGTAGAGCTGCTCCTTTGGCATTTCCGATAATATGGAGCTTTGTCAAAGTCTGGTGGCAAACGATCAGTACAAAAGTGCCTTGGAAAAGCACACTCTTCATGTCAAAATGGCTTACATTGTGGAAAAATTTACTATCCGTCAAGACGGCACACAGGGAGAAGCTCACACACCTAGAGGAAGCCATTTGAACCCTCAAATACTTGTAAGGGGACCTACCCCGACAAGGGCCAGAGAGCATCCCAGAGTCCTGTCTGGGGCTCTCCTACCTGCAGATACCCGACCGTCCTGCTCTCTGCGAGCGTCAGGTCTGACCTTGTGTGTGAAGGAGAAAGCAGGTGTCTAGATGGAGCTATTTGAAGGCTCCGCAGAGAATATCCACCTGCCTGAAAGTGTCTCCCCTCCACCCGACATTGTGCTCAACGTCGCGACCATTAGATTGACTTCTCAAGAGCAAGCTGGAGATAGACGCAGTTCACGGAGCTAAATCTCTATCCCCTTGGGAAAGATAATACATTCACCACTCTGTAGGGCTTATTTAGAGGGAAAGACTAGAGCCAATGGCTGAGAGCTCCAGGGTAAAAGATTTTAATTCAACTCGAACCCAGATGGAAAGGGTTCTTGGCAAAGAGCTCTGTCACTGGAAGAATTCAGGGGGTAAGGTCTTCTGGATGGTCTTCCTCCTACAATGGATGGGAAGCTGCACAAGGTGGGCGTTCTGTTCCTCCTGACTCAGGTATCTCGTAATTTTATCATTAACTCAGAATAGGAAGAACAAAGGGATTCTCCCCTCTTCTTATTAACAATGTTAGCGCATCACTGGGCAGGGGAATCTAAGTTCTTGTCTCAACACCATAGATCTCCTCCAGCGATACACACTATTGCTCTAGGGTTTCCTACCTATTCAGTAAAAAGCTTGCCCTCAATCTCTAAGTCCCCTTCCCACTGTGATATTCTGCAGTTCTCCGAGACTGAGTAAATCATACAGAATCCTTCCGAATACTTCAGAGTGGCAGAATAATAATGTGAGACCCTAGTGGCAAAGACAGATCATGTCTTACAGGGATCCTGAGTGATTAGGGGCTGCTTGGAACACTGAGGAAGGGTTCTGAAGCCAAGGCTAGAGCGGAGAGGGAGGGATTCCCACAGACCATCAGGGATATCAGCCAACGGGTCTGGAGTGGGAAAATGCCAACAAGAAGCTCTCTATTTGCTTTCCCTGCGACAGACCCTTGAAAATTCAACTCTTTCCGTGTCCACAATCACAGGTGATTGGCGACCCAGGACACGCCGAAGAACAGACCATGGCTGGGACAGGTTGAGACGCTGAGTGGTCACAGGCAGAAGAACTCTCAGGCCTTGGGATCTAGCTTCTTCCTCCCCATGGTGCTCTGTCATTCTCTGACTGCCGTGTCTTAAGTTATTCCTCAAACATTTCAAATTCCACTGTATTCCATCTTAGGAGGGAAACAGTACACGTTGGTTCTAAAGAGAAGGCTTCTGGGGGGAAAACAATCGCTCCTAAATGTTAAGGGTTGATGATAGAAAGCCTTCCATGAGGTACCAGAAGGTTTAAAGCACGAACTGAAGGAAGGTCAACAAACATGCTTTCTGAGGTACAAAGCCGTACAGTTGGAAGGCACCATTTCTAATATTGTTAGGAATTATTTGTCCTTCATCTCTTCAAGAATGCCATCTAAATACATTGTGGAAGATGAACTTCAATCAAAGAATCCACCTTAACATCCAGAAGCCCGGTCAAGAATTAATGTTTACAGGAACTGGTAAAAATTGGGGAAAATGGAAGAATAATGAGTCCCTGGGAAGTGTACCATACACCCTCCGGTTACATTTTATCTCCTTTCTCTTTTTCTACCTCATTTTTTCTACATTTCTAAAATAACCCAAGGATTAAGAATAAAGAAACAGGCCAAGTAAAGAGAGGACGACGAGCTATTAAATGTTCCTTAGACTATCGAGTGACCCACTGCAGACAATAGCACTGCTTAGTGGACCCTGCCAACAAACACTCAATGAATGAGCCTCCCACAGGGCAACAGGAAGACTGGTTGGCAGAGAATCTGGAGTTGGACCCCAAAGTAGGAAAATGAGCTTTGGCAACGAGGGTCACTATATTCCCAAAGATAAGTCCTATTTTAAATTTCTTGGTCTGGGCTGGTTTCAGTCATCCCTGGCCTGAATGTGAAGGGAGGAAAATTATTGACTCAAACTCTGAGTTCATCTTGCACACTGTATTTAGAGGGATGAGGCCCACCCACATTACGGGCCTCATAACATAAAGGAAACTCTCCTTTAGTTAAAGTCAACCGATTGCAGATGGGAACCGCATCTAAAAATACCCTCACAGCAATGGCTCATCGCGTTTGATTACACCACTGCCCATCAATCAATCAATCAATCAGGCCCAACCAGGGCCTGGCCATGTTGGCTCCCAAGACTAGCCACCAGACAGTGCCCTCAGGACGCTTGGAAACAGACAGGGAGGAAGGCCGGGTTGTAAGTCCCCCGGGAAGATGTCCTGTGGGGCCTCAGGAGAATGCAAACTCTGTTTCCTCCTCTGTAAAGTGGGGGAGGTAAGACCAACTTCCCCGGCAAGGCACCCAAGCTCCCACGCATTTACGGTTGGAAATAGGAAAGAATTTCAACAAAGAGTGATCAGGATGATCGTAGGGACCCTCAGCGAGCACAGCCGACAGTGAAGACACTGTCGTAAGCATTTTACACTCAGGAAACTCACAACTACCTACGAGAAAGATCCTAGTATCGTCATTTCAGAGATTTAAAAAAATAAAATAAAATAAAAGTACAAGGTTTAAGAATTTGTCCAAAGTTGGAGAGCCGGTAGGAGGCTGAGGCAATACTATGAAACCAAGAGGTCTGACCAGAGCCCGTGGCCCAACCCGTCCCCTCCCATCCTCCTTCGAACATTGTTCTCCTGGGAAATATCTCCCTGCCTTCCTCGGCATGGGCGGCTCCAACAAACTATCACAGGCTGGGGGCTTAACCTACAGAGGTTTCTTTCTCACAGTCTGGAGGCTGGGAGTCCAAGACCAAGGTGCCCGCCGATTCCGTTTCTGGGGAGACCCCCTCCCTGTGTCCTCACGTGGTGGAGAGAGAGGACTCTGATCGCTTCCTCTTCTTATAAGGCCACTAATCCCACCCTGGGGGCCCCACCCTCATGACCTCGTCTAAACCTAATTACCTAAATAAATAAATAAATAAATAAATAGAAAAAATAAAAAGAATTGTTAAAAATTTAAAAATTAAATAAATAATAAACCTAATTACCTCCAAAAGGCCCCATCTCCAAATCCCATCACATTGAGGGTTAGGGCTCCAACATATGACTTTAGGGGACACATTCAGTCCATATCATTCCCACACGACCCACGCTGCCCACTCGGACATCTTACTGTGGCCAGTCTTCGCCAGGCAGCTCTCCAGCAACCTTAATCTCCCCTCTTCCCACCTTTTCAAAACCAACCTGTCCTCAGTTTTAGTCCTTCAAAGCCCTGTGTCCTGGGGTTGCTGGGCACGGGCCCCCCCGGAGCCAGCTGCTCGGCCTGCACCCTGCTCCAGCCCCCTCCCCCAGACTTATCTCCTACCCAGGGTGTTGCCAACCCCACCGAAGGCAGATTTCTCCCGGCCGACTAAGCTAGTGATGCTTCTAGTGACAGAAAGCTTCGGGGAGGAGGTTAACATTTATAATATTTACCCGAAAAAAGCTTACAAGTCAGAGAAGGGCCACGTCCACACGGGAACAGCAGGAGCAAACGCAAGGAAGGGAGGCCAGTCAGTCTGCGGGCAAGAGATGGGTGGAGCCTGGAAGCTCAGAGAGCTCCAGGGGGGAGATGGGAGCAGGGGACTTGCCGAGGGGCATCTACAGGGGAGGGTCGGGAGGGCCTGCTTAGGCCAAGGAGGGTCAGGGGCCGGGCTTAGGCAGAGGAGGGTCAGGAGGGCAGGCTTGGGCAGAGGAGGGTCAGGAGGGTGGGCTTAGGCAGAGGAGGGTCAAGAGGGTGGGCTTAGGCCAAGGAGAGTCAGGGGGCCGGGCTGAGGCAGAGGAGGGTCAGGAGGGCAGGGGCGGGCAGTGGAGGATCAGGAGGGCAGGGGTGTGTGGAGGAGGGTCAGCGGGGCGGTTGGCTGGCTGGCTGGCTGGCTGGCCGGCTGGAGGGACGGTCTGTGGGAAGGAGACTGTAAGTGCAGGGAGCTGGAAGGGAAGCCAGGACGCAGGAAGAATCGAGGATGCAGGGTGAAGCGCGCGGCCCGGGAGAAGGGGACGGACACCAGGGGCAGACGGAAGATGACGGGACCTGTGACAAAATGGCAAGGGGGAGTGACAGGACCCGAGGGCCCACCGTGCACTCGGCGCTGCGCTCGGCATGGGTTTCCGCAGCACCCCGAGAACACTAACCCTGCCACGAGTCAGGGCGAGGGGGCGAGGGGGCGAGGGGGGCGAGGGGTCAAGGCACCACCGCTCCTCGGGGGCACAGCTCCGCAAAGTCTGCTCCCCGCCCTCTCCTTTCCAGCCCGTTTCCCCCAGCGGGGTAGAGGCAGCCACCAGCGACTCCCACCAGGCGGGGGTGGGGGACCGCCCAACGTCCTTCATCTGGGTCATTCTAGTCCCTTCCGTGGGAAGAGAACGACTCGCCTGAGGAAGAGCAGCAACGAAGGCAGACAAGGGACCCGTCTGGGACCGGGAGAGTTTCCTCAGATGCTCAAAGACAGAACAAAAGGCAACGGGCATTTTCCTCCCGGAAAGACCCAGTCTCCCTACCCAGGGCCTGTTCCCAGCCAGTGCCAAGGATGGCGGAGGCCTCCCCCCTCCTCTGTGCTCCTCCTTTCTTACCTCCCTGGTGCCTTTTGAATCTCCCCTTCCCTCCACCAGGAACTGCCTTGCTCACGGTGGTTCATAGAATGGACTCGAACCCCTCCCCGGCCCCTTCTCGCCTTGTGACCCCGAGCATGTTACCCTCCTTATTTCTCACGTGCAAAACGGGGATAATCAGAGTCGCAGCCTGGCAGGTGGCTGTGAGCACTGAGTGAGTCCGCGCACGTCCCACGTGTTAGGACAGGGGCAGACGTGTGCGAAGCACTTGCTATTCGCGGGCAGCAAGGTGGCTGACCGGGGCACCAAGGGACAACGCACAGCTGTGATCTCCCCCATGTCCTCCAGATGCTGCCATTGCTGGCCACGCGGCTTTCTCCTCTTTCCCCTGGGCTGCGGGATAGGATTACCTGGAGTTGTCCCAGGGCTCCCTCCCCGGGAGCCCACCTACTTCCCCACCAAGCCACTGAAAGGTTTCCTGCCAAAACAACCCCTCTCTCTGGGCGGCCGTGATCCCTGAGTCTTCATGGTAAATTCACCTAATTAATTGGCCTTTGGAGATATGTAATTTAACTGAATAAAAACATAATATACCCTAGGAAGAGGAACGCAATGACAACTAGCGAAACAGCTAAGGCTTAATTAAGCTAATTAATTTTTTCATTTTCACATGAGACTATTTTGTGTAAAAACAGAACACTGCATAAATTTAAAATTCTCTTCTCCCCTTCCTCATCCTATTATTCTCAGGCCCTCCCCGAAGGTAGTTACCATGATGAATTTGTGTATATCTTTCTAGTCCATTTCTCATATTTTTACTACCTATATCTCTTTGGGTGCTTTTCGAAGTCATATAAATTTTGGTGAAATTTACATATCACCTCTCACAATCCGATAGAAGCCGACCTAGCTCAGACCTTTCCATTGGTGCCTGATAATTCACCATGTGCATGTTTTTAATAAGTGAATTAAATCTTTTAATTTTTATTCCGAGTATTGACTATTTGGTTCCATGCTTATTTTATTCCTCCTTTCCTGCCCTGAGTTGACTGACTTTTCTTTTGTTCCTCTACTAGTTCAGATGTTTAGAAAGTATACATTCTATTCCATTTTGTCCGTGGTTCCCTTAGGTGCATATGGAACACAGTCTGATGAGAACCAATAAATGTAGCTTTTCCCAAAATATAAATGCCTTAGAACTCATTCGTTTCGATCTCCTGTTTGTTACTTACCAGAGATTTTGTTCATTATTTTAATACTATCTTTTTATTCCTGAATTATTCTTCTAAGAAATGCTTAATTGTATTTTTACATGTTTCGTGCTGTTTCCTCCTGTTTTTATGCACCCCACTCTTTCCATCTAGATCATTGCTCTGTTGACGGACATCCTCCAGTGGTTTTTCAGCAAGAATTTATGAAAGACGAACTGTTGTTGACATATCCGAAAATGTCTTGATTTTTATTTGCCTCGTTCTTAAATGATAGGCTTGCTGAGCATAAAATTCTAATTGAAAGATGTTATCATTCCGCACTTTAAAAGTATTCTATTTTTCTCTACCATCTTGTGTTGTTAATAAGAATTCTGCTTACAATCCGTTTTTCCTTTGTAGAAGGCTTTTCAGTTATTTCTCTTCTCTTTGATGATCTACGATGTTACTATGATGTAGTTAGGTGTGGATTGTTTTTATTTGTCTAGTTCTGGACTCAGCGTGCTTCATCAATTTTTAACTCACGTATTTCTTCCATTCCAGAAAATACTCAGCGATTATCTTTTCAAGTCTTTCTTCTCTCTCTTCCTTCTATTCGTGCCTGGTGGAACTACTGTTGGCCAAAGATTTCATCGTATCCTCCTCTTCTCTACATCTTTGTAACTTTGTATCTCTGTGTGTGACATAAGAAATGATTTCCTCCCATCTGCCTTGTACTGTATGCCTTTCCTCTCCAGTTAGGATTCATTGCTCAGTGTCACTGTCTCCTCTCCATGAGCATTTTTAACGTTAAGATCTTTTGTTTCTAGGATTCCTTTTCAGTTATTTTTAAGGTAAGCCTATTGTGTCTTTTACAATCATGATCTTGCTTTAAGGTTTTGTTCTTTAGTTATCATTTTGAGTACGTATTACAAAGATTCGGTGTCTTCTAGTGCCTGGAGTGCAGATCTTCCTATATTCCCATTGATTCTTCCTTGTTAAAAAGAGTTTATTTCCTTATTTGTTTTTAGCTATTTATTTAAACTCATATTTAATGTTGACTGTTCTCTGTGGGTGCCATACATTATATGGAAATACTCATATGGAGGAGAATATGTTTGGTTCTACCAAGGACCAGTATAGGATCCATGTAGGGAAAGGGAAAGGGAAAGGGAAGGAGACATTTCCTGTGTCAGCTCAGTCTGCCATATTGGCTTGAAGTCACTCTGATGAGCTCTTCGGCACCCACTATTACCAACACAGAGCAGAATCCTTGGGGGTAGAACACACAAAAATGCTTAGTCCTTCATCAGAGTAAGGGTGGTAGGAAAGGTTTAGAGGCTCAGAGCAGGACTCCCCATTACTAAATTGGTTTAACCGGGTGCCTGGGTGGCTCAGTGGGTTAAAGCCTCTGCCCTCGGCTCAGGTCATGATCTCAGGGTCCTGGGATCGAGCCCCACATCGGGCTCTCTGCTCAGCAGGGAGCCTGCTTCCCTCTCTCTCTCTGCCTGCCTCTGCCTACTTGTGATCTCTCTCTCTCTGTCAAATAAATAAATAAAACCTTTAAAAAAATAAAAATAAAAAAATAAATTGGTTCAACCAATAGGTTTCAAAGCTTTATCCAACAAAAGTTCACATCAATCGGCTACCTCTTCAGTCTTATTTGCTGACATTTCCATCCACATCAAAAACATTAATTGTCTGCGACTGATGAATCACTACACTGTGACTTTGAAGCTAATAATTCAGTATATGTTAATTAAATTGAATTTAAGTTAAAAAAAATTTTTTTTAATTCATTGAGATAATTTTATATGCAAGGTCTGCTGAGGCCCTAAAAATGAACTGAATAAGCTAAGGAGGCAGTTATTACCTGTGGGTGATGAGGTCGCACACGAGTCACTAAACCCTAGGACAAAGTGTATTAGGGACTCAAAAACAGAGGCCACGTGCTCTGTGAGCGCAGGGAAGGAGCAGTGTTTCCGGCTGAGGAGCTACGGAGAGCTTCCCCGGGAGATAGCAAACACCTGCATATTGTCCGGGAGGCCTCCCAGAAATGCCTGGAAGTCAAACCAAAAAAGAGAAACTAAAAAACAAAATACAATAAAATGAGAGCAAAGGGCTGGAAGGGGAAGTGAATAGGATGTCCGGGGAGCAGAGGGTAGCGGGTTTGACGGGAGCAAAGGGCCTCTACAGGAAGAAAATAAGATGTGCGAAACGCAGGCCCCCTTGGAATTGCAAAAACACCCCAGGATAGCAATTGTGCTCTTCTATTGATTAAGGAATATATACTGTTAAAAGGCTGCGGATTTAATAAATGCAGTAAATGGAGAGTTGACTGAGCTCCACGCCCCCTTGTGCATGCTTTTTGATTTGGGTAAATACAGGCAAGGTAATTATTCAAAGTAAGACAATGCTTGCACCCCAAGCAGTAACTCTCCAGCCTTCCGGGTGGCAATACCGTTTTTGGCTGTCCTATAATTCACTCTGAGGCTCCCTGGCAGAGGAGTCGGCTAAAGCAGTGGCTCGAGTTTCAGGCAGGGGCACAGAGCAATCTTGAAGCTGCCAGGCTCTCTCTTATCCCGCCATTGGCCCTGACCGCCAGCACTCACGGCTGTACCTCCGTCTCACCAGTCAGGGGCGGGAACAAGAAGAAAAAAAAAAAGAAAGAGAACAGGATGTTGCTTTGGGGGTGCACGACCAAGGAGAAGGCTGGTGGAAGGGTGGAGAAAGGAATTAAAGCTATGTCTGAGTCCTCGTAAGGAACACTTCCTGCCCCTCCCAATTTGGGACCAGGACGGGGTCACAACTCTCCTCTCCATTCATTCCTTGACTCCCCACCTCACCTCTCCAAATGACCCTTCCCCATGCTCTCTTCTTGCATCAACACACACACACACACAGAGGCACTCTCTACTCACTCCAGAAATGCTTGGGTGTTCCATATCAAAGTAAAACTAATTATAGTCACTCATGAGCTGTTTATCATTCATGTCTAATTACCAAGTAGCATAATAACCATGGTGCATGTAATTAATTACATGTTGATTAGCTTCGTCATAAGTTTTGTTTGCTATCAAGGCTGAGCTCTGTCTGTGAACTCAGCCTTTGGTGTCTTGAGGGCTGTGGTCACTGAGAGGATAAGGAAGGGCTAAAACCTGGGGAGGGTCACCCCCCAAAGGAACACCTGCCAGGAAACAAACCAGCTAAATAAATGGAATTTGTTGATGGAACCAAGGAGTTAAGTGTAGTTCTAGAGATGGGGAACAAAGCCGAGGTTTTGGAAAGCAGGTGACCACCAAAACTGACAGGGAGAGTGGATGAAGGGCAGAAGCAGAATGGATGTCATTTAACCAGTATGGGGCAGGGGCAAGTGCTGGTTGAAGGGGAGGCCTGACCAAAGGTTAGTACTGTGAAGGCACCGAACAGAGGGGTCGATTTAAGGAACTGAACTTGATATTGGATCCATGCGACAAACTTAGTGCATTTGGGAGGGTTGGATAGGGCAGGTGTACATTTCAAGGATCAAAACTAGAGGAAATATACCAATGCTCATATTCACTGTAGGCAAAAGGTGGAAACAACCCAAATGTCCATGGAAGCATGAATGCATAAACAACGTGTGACACAACCACACAATGAAATACTCCTCGACCTTTAAAAGAAATGAGGCTCTGACACGCGCTACGACATGGATGACCCTTAAGGACAATATACCAAGTGAAGTAAGCCAGACACAAAAGGACAAACGCTGTGTGATTCCAGTACACGAGGCCCTGAGCACAGGTAAATTCATGCTACAGAAAGGAGAGCAGTGGTTACCAGGAGTTGGGGCAAGGGGAAACAGGAGCCAGTGTTTAAGGGGACAGAGTTTCGGTCTGAGAAGATGAAAACATTGGGCACAACAACGTGAATGCAGTTAATTCTACTTAATTGTACATTTAAAATTTTACATTAGGCATATTTTACCGCAATGAGAGAAAAATCTAGAAGAAGTTTGGGATGGCAGGAAGGAGGGATACAGGAGGCAAATCATGCTAAGGTTGTCCACTGGGGCGTTCAGCTTGGACCCATCACAGACATCGGCGGCCAGCCGAGGCGCCGACAAGTGGGGAAAGATGCCCAGCGGCTGTGTGTCTTCTCCTCACACCTGCAGGATAGTCTGGCTCACTCCTCCTGGTGCGTCTCCCTTCCTGGTTCTCATCACGGAGTCTGTTGGTGCAAGGAGCACAACGCAGAAGGAATTCAGAGTCCGGGGGGTAACTTCAAAGGTAGCGAGCAAGATGCCAAATTGAACTCAAGAAATAAATATCTTTGGCTATTTAGCTAAAGAAATATTGTTCTGAAAAACGTCTACCATTAGCTATCCTGAGCCATTTGATCTAAAAAATTGCACTGTTTTAAAAAGCAGAGCATCACGGGCGACTAGAATGACGTTCTCGTACCTTCTGTAGACAATGGACTTTGACCCACACTGGATCTGGGTCAGACGGGTCAGACTTTGTATAGGTTGGGCTGGGCTGAGGTTGGAGCCAAGCAGGGGCAGAGTCCTCGCTGCCCTCGGTGGTCCCCAACACTGAAGCCCATAGTGGCTAGGACATGAGGGTGGGACCCTCAGGAATGGGATCAGTGCCCTTATTAGGGGGTGAGGAGACCACAGTGCTCTCTCTCCACCATGAGAGGATGTGATGAGAAGACAGCTGTCTGCACACTGGCAAGCCAGCCCTGGCCAGCCAGCACCTTGACGTTGGCCTTCTAACCTCTCGAATGGTGAGAAACAAATGTCTGTTGTTTGAGCCCCATCTGCGGTATTTTTGTTACAGTCACCTGAACGGACTCAGATGCAGATGACAAACATTCACAGCACCCCCCAAATGACCTTCCCACCCCCACCACCTGTGACCTCTCACTCATGACCCTGAAAGACCTCACTGCCACCCAACAAGCGAGGGGCGAGGGGCAGCTGCTCTCCTGCTGTAGTGACCTCCTTCCCGGGGGGCCGGATGCCCCACTGCCCTGAGAGCCCTGTGTTAGTGTCACCTCAGTCCTGCTGTTGTAGTTTCACCACACGAACAAGAGCAGAAGAGCCTAAAAAGGTACAGACTGGCGCAAAAACGTTAATTGTGACATGTAAGTTTGCCTGCATGAACATTTTCCTTGCACCCCTTAGAAAAGTCGACTTATCAGATCAAGAAATATATTCTTTTGAACAAATATACACTTTTCTTTATGTTTCTAGACTCAGACTTCAGAAGGGTGACGTTTGTAGAAGACCCGGGTGACCTTTTCCTGCTGGTCCTGAGGCTTTCGACGGGAAGAAAATTTTAAAGATCGTATAAGCCATATACATAATTCCAAAAAATAAATACAATGCCTCACTTTATTAAAGGAGATAAAAAAGAATAACTTAGACTACAACAATATGTGGGTCACGGCTGGGCAGTTATCCACAACAATAATGAAAAACACGACCAGAAGCCACTCTGGCAAACACAGAAAAACCGAAGAGAAAGAGGACACCAGAGCAAAAACCAGGCCAGTCAGTGCAAGTTAAAACCAAAGATCTACAGACTCTATGTCTATGGGTAAAATGGAATGAAGGTCTAGGCTCAGAAATTATAAACACATTTTCCAGCTTTTTGAGTAAAATTTGAAAGCCATGCTGAACAAGACATCTTGTCCTTAGACAGTCCCGTCCTGCCTGTCGAAGGGCATCCCTGGATCTCATCCTCCTGATGACTTCATGTGGGATTTCCAAAATACCCGGAAGGTGGTAGCAGCCCCATTGCCAATCCCTACCCCGAACGGAAAGGCCCCCAGATCCCCTGTCTGGTGGCAGGGTTCCTCGGTGCCGGCCTCCCCAAAGGGCTTGGGGCGGAGGGGAACCCAGCTTCTCCTCCTGCTGCTGGACACGGAAGGAAAGAGAGTCCGATGAGCAGGTTAGGAGTCACGCTCCCATGGCGTGGGCAATGGTGCAGCCGGCAGGGGGCTGGGCAGGAGGCTGACCGTCAGCCCGGGTCCGCTCCCAGGAGCCCGGGGGTGGGGGGGCGCCTCTCCCGTCTCTGCTCCTTGGGACACCACCTGGGGAGCTGGGGGGGGATCGAGTAGGAGCGTCTGCACCAAGGAAATCAGAGCTCTTTCCTTTGGGGGTGCCTCTAGGTGGGTGCAGGCATTACCAGGAATGTGTAAGACAAGAAGGGAATGTTTTAGGAGAAGGTGGCGAATTCAGCGCTTGAATTTGCGAAGGGCAACGTTTAATGACTAGTCTACGATTTCTTTAGGGAACCTGAAATTCTAGCGAAACAGTTCTCACCTTTTTCTGTCCTAGAGAATGGAATGATTGCCCTGGTCTAACGCTTGGCACTCTGGGTGCAGGAAACCCACCCCCGCTCTGCCCCGGCAGCTAGAAGGGGAGTCTGGGGGCAGCCGGGGGGAGAGAAAGAGAGAGGAGAGGGTGGTAGAGGTGAAGGCTTGTTCATGGGAATGGCTGTCTCCTTCCAAGACCACACATTCCTCCAGGATTCTTGCTTTGTGGTGACTTTCTTCCTTCAGTACTGCCCTTAGTGCGTGCCTGACACACAGCGATGGCTTGTAAGGAGGTTCTTTCGAGTGACAGAATGCCTTGGGTATTCATGTTACACAGGGTCCACAGACAGAAGAAGGGGAGAGGGGGCACAGAAGCACAGGGGCTCCAAGCCCAGGGCCCTGGCCGGCCGAGCGGCATCCCCAGCAGCAGCAAGGCTCGGCGTGGATGGATCCAGGAGCCCGCAGGCCCCGGAACCCGCCTGCCCACACGGGAGCGGCTGCCTAATGAAGTCCCCCAGTGGTGCCCATTCATCATGGTCTCTGACTGGGCTGCACTCAGCACTGGGAGAATATTAAGTTAACAGGAACACATTAAGTGCTGGTGTAAATTAAAAGCCAAATCATTCTATAATCAAATAGTCATTATTCCAAAAGGAATTGCTCGCTGGGAACACTTTTATCAGTATTTATTGCTCTGTTATATTATAATGGGCTATTTAATAATAAAAAATACATTATATTGATTCGAATCTAGCATTTGAATCAGACAAAATCGCAGAGGTCCTGTGTATATTTTCATTCCTCCTATAATTTATTCCTCGCTGCCCTACTTCGATTTCACCCTAATCTGTGGGAAGAGTTAAGGATACATAGACAGATCACGCTCTGTGCCAGGAAGCGATACATGCGGACTGAATGAACCAGCTTTAAATCGGGCATTATCCTTTGCCATACTTCTAGAAATGAACGATTACTCCTTACACACACCTCTGACTTCCTAGGATCAGAAATAGCACCCTCACGGTAGAGAAATCAGGGTTTCAGCATGGTAACTTGCAGGGGGGAACAAGCTCTGGAAAGGTGAGGGGAGAGGGGGCAGAAAGACGTGGAGAATGAAAGGAAACTGAAAGGGAGAAAGAGAACAGAGGATAGGGAGGGAAGAGGAGGGAGGAAAGAAGGAAGAGGGGAAGGAAGAGAGCAGAGCAGGAGCCCCAGAGCCAGGCAGTGGGGGACAAGAGGGGTGGGGGCGTTGTCCCCTCCGAGGAACCTTCTCAAAGCCACTCCTAAATCACATGCCAACTGAGCTCAGCCAGTGCGCTTGCTAAGAAAACGCGGCTTCAACGCAGGTGTACTCCCTTTCTAACCCCATTGATCGAAAGCTTCCCTAAATTCCTGGTAAAAACACAGCTCACACAAACATCGTGAGCCAGTGTCAAAATTTTAAACTCATTAATAAGGAAATAAAAAACGGCAGAATCAAAGTGTTGATTGAATCAGGACATGAAAAACTGGGACTCTACCATCAGTAGGGAAAAAAAAATGCCGAAATAAGATTGTGGAGTTATATGTTTTTTACAGCTGGTTAATATCCCATAAATTAACCATCGCCTTTGAGATTGTCTTTGCTACTAGTCAAAAATAGCACACTTCAGTTTTCCACAAGTTAACCTCTAATTTTACAGGGTTGTAAAACATCCAGGTCTCAATCGACCGTTAGTCAAATACAATTATATTCCCCTCAAATGTAGGAGGACTCTCAGAGGGACTTATTAGAAAATGCTTGAGTGTGACCGTCAAGGTCATGAAACCAGGTTTTTGCCCACCTTCGAGTTCTAGACTGTTTTCCTCAAACTTCTCCCATTAAAAATTCGAACGCCTTCGCTGAACCTAATGGAAGCAACTTCAAGCAGACCCCCGTCCTCAGGGCAGGGACCATTCTGCTTTCCTGAGCAGTCAAGACCCTTTCACCGCTCCCCTTCTGTGTAGTGAAGAATTCATTTTACCTGAAGTGAGAGCTGGCTTTTGCTAGTCCCGGGGGCCCTCTCAGGCCACATGTGGTAGTTCACACTCTCGACGTGACCCAGGGTGAGAGCAGCTGAGAGTCCTAGGTGGGGGCTGGCCACGCCAGAAAGGTCCACGGCATGATAAGTGGCCTGGGCTTTGAGCCACATGACAGCAGCCCAAACTCTGAGGACATGAGGGGACGGGGGATGGAGTCCAAGCATGTAAGCAATGGGTCGGTCAGTTGTGCCTACGTGATGAAGCCCCAGGAAGATCTCTGGATAGGACACTCGGATGAGCTCTTGGCGGCCCATACTCTGCCCTCTCACATCCCCACGCCAGGAAGGCCATGTGTCCCTGAGGACATGGAAGCTAATCTGTGTCCTTTTGCTAAAACCAAGCTGTAAGTAGGGCTTTCCTGAGTGCTGAGTCGTTCCAGCGAATTATTGAACCTGAAGGTGGTTGTGGGAACCCCCAAATCTGTAGATCACTTGCCTGAAGTGAGGTTGGCCCTGGGGACCCCCAAACTTACAGCTGGGGTCAGAGTCTTGGGAAGACTTGGCGGTCTTGGGGGCGCCTGGGTGGCTCTGTGGGTTAAGTGTCTGCCTTTGGCTCAGGTGATGATCTCATCAGGGTCCTGGGATCGAGCCCCAATGATGGGCTCCCTGCTCAGCGGGGAGTCTGCTTCTCCCTCTCCCTCTGACCCTCCCCACTGCTCATTCTCTCTCTCTCTCTCTAACAAATAAATTTTTAAAATCTTAAAAAAAAAAAAAGATTTGGCGGTCTTAAAGGACTGTACCCCTTACCTCAGGTGTGGCCAACCCCGGGTACCTTCTTCACTGGAAGACAAATCACCACAAACGTAGTGGCTTAAACAACACGTTTGCTGTCTCCATGTCCCTCGGCGAGGAGTCCGAGCATGGCTCAGCGGGCCCTCCACTCAGGGTCCCGCTGGGTGGCCACCAAGGTATCAGCCAGGGATGGGTCTCCTCCCAGGCTCCCCTCTGCTTCAAGTTCACCTGGCTGGTGGCAGGATTCAGTTGCTGGTGAGCCAGGACCTAGGCCACAGCTCCTTGCTGGTTCAAGGCCAGCAGGTCTGTAAGCAGGATGAGCCCGAGGATGAGGCAGGAGACACAGCCAGGCCTCCACCAGCAAAGCTATTGTTCACGCCCCATGTGCCCTCCTGTTCTCAGCGCTGAGGATATGAAGACGAACAAGACATGGCGCCCACCCTTACAAGGCCCAAAATACAGACATCATGCCAACACACATGGCCTGCGAACAGAGGGGTGATGGGACTTACTTTAGAAAGAGAATCTGGAGGGGCACCTGGCTGGCCCAGTTGGTGGAGGGTGCAACTCTTGATCTCGGGGTTGTAAGTTCAGGCCCCACGTTGGGGGTAGAGATGACTTAAAAATAAAATCTTTAAGGGCACCCAGGTGGCTCAGTCGTTAAGCGTCTGCCTTTGGTTCAGGTCATAATCCCAGGGTCCTGGGATCAAGTCCCACATCGGGCTCCCTGCTCAGGAGGGAGTCTGCTTCTCCCTCTCCCTCTGCTGCTCCCTTTCTTTGTCAAGTAAATAAATAAAATCTTTTTTAAAAAATAATAAAATAAAATCTTTAAGATAATTATTAAAAAAAAGAAAAAAGAAAGAGAATTTGGTTGGCAACGTGTAGGGTGGAGACCACAGCATTTTCCTCCTTTTGTGATTCTTGAGAAACTTATTCCCATAATCAAACCAAAGTTCCCGAAGCCAGGAGGTCTGCCAGAAGGAGCGGGCAGCGGAAAGAGCGAGTCTTCCTTCGTCCTATCCCTCAGTGACAGAAGAGCAGAACTGAGCCCTGAGCATCAGAGCCCTGTCCCTTTCTGGCCCCTTTGGTGTCACTGCCCCACTCAGCATGACTGCTGGGCCACACTGGCGTCCCCACAGGACAGCCTCTCCCTGAAAGACACGGTCAAGCCGGAATGACTTGGTGTCCGACTGGGTGCCAGGAGACATGCTGTCCATCCTTCTTTCCAAAGATGACTTTAATAAAGAAATTGTCGGAGCCAAGTGGGAAAGAAGAGGTCAGTAAGTCCGCTCCCTTGTCATACAGATGAGAGACGGAGGCCCAGACAGGAGAAGCAATTGGCCCAAGGTCACCCGGCTTGATTGCCAAGATCTGTCTACAGGCCAGTCCTCCGGGCTCCGAGTCCAGGCCACTTGCCACATCTTCATGATTGTAGATGAGTCACTGCCTCTGGCTTTGGCCCTGATTTCTCTGACATTAATATCACAGTTTTGCTGGACATGTCATACCCACTCAGTTCTGCACATGGCAGCATCAAGAAAGACCACACGGCGGCTACACGGTAAAGCGATCCTTTGAAACATTCCATCAGTGTGGATCCTTCTCGCTCTTTGAAAAGAGAACAACCGTAATCCCCCCCTTAGCCACCTGCAGAAGATCCCATGTATGCTCACCAAATGAATCTGTGCCCTTTTTCTTTCCTATCGGTTTGTCTTTCCCTCTTGATGCCTCTTTATCCTGTATTATAGGCTGAATTGCATCCTCCCCAAAATTCATAGGCTGACATCCTAACCCCCAGTAACCCAGAACCCCACTGTATTTGGAGGAAGGGTCTTTAAAGAGGTGATTAAGGTAACGTGTGCACAGTAAGGTGGGAATACTCCGACCCAGTATGACTGGTTTCCTTATAAGAAGAGGAGACTGGGACACAGACTTGCAGAAGGGGGGCCATGTGAGGACACAGCGGGAAGACAGCATCTATGCGCCAGGATCAGAAGAAACCACCCCTGCAGACACCGAGATCCTGCACTTGCTGCCCCAGCGCGGGGACTCTGTTGTGCAAGGCACTTGGTCCCGGCCCTGGGCTACAGTCTAGGCAATGAACCCACTTTCTGGTTCTCTTTCACCTTCCCTCTAGCTCCTCGGTTTCCATTAACGAGTCATAATACAGACAGGAAGGCTAATTTTAATTATGCGTTTCCTATATTTCATATCTACGATTTTTACTTTCGTAAACGGAGAAGAAGATGTTTTAGACTTAGCTCTTTTTAATATACTTTTAAGTTTTTTTGCCTGTAAAATAAGCCACATATATTATAGACCATGTTCTTAATTTATTATTTATTCCCTGAGGCTTAATCATCTTGATAGAAAAGAAGGCTCCAATCCAGTTCCTGAAAATTGACACAAAGGTGTTTTCTACTGCAAATGAATGCATTTATTAGATATTTTGCTAGAACCACTTATTTATTCAACCCACAACAGTGTACTAACTGCCTGCTGTTAAAGTCAAAAGCTTACCCCGTAGACAAGTCTTATTTTCAAGAACGATTTTCCTTGGAGGCAGCAGAGAAGAGCCTACAAGACCTTCCTGTCTCTAGGAAAGCCTAACTCACTTAGGATAAGTAATACAAAATAATTCAAACACAAATGCTGTAAGAGAAAGGCAAGAAAAGAGCAATCAAAGGTTGGAAAGGTTGGAAAAATAACACTAACCAGAGAAGTTTTGCCATGGAAGAATTGAAAATAGCAACCTAATACTTCCCACGCATTTTTTTCACACGCATTTTTTTTTATCTTAAAAATTACCTCTTGGGAAGAGCGTCAGACATGCAATAATTCAAGAAAGAGAATTAGGAGGTAAGAAAAAAATGAATCGTTGGTGGGCAAACTGGAAATAAATCCGAAAACAAAAAAAAGCACAGAAATTAAAGTGAAATTGGAATAAGAGTAAAGGCAAATAAGATACTGGCATAATCTTTAAGTGATGTAGAGGATATAGTAAATAAATATAAGCAAATTAAATAGAATGAAAACAAAGCCTGGATTTTAAAAATCTAGAGAGAATAGGATGCACGTGGAAAATGAGCAAAGGAGAGCCAACAGATGCATAATTGAATTTAAAAAAAAACTAAATGTATGGAAAAAAATTAAATATATAACTTTAAAACTCTTTCCAGAAATAAAGATTTATATATACACATTTAAAAGAAGCCCAGTGTAGCAGAGATAATTAACCCAGAGTTGTTGGCCCTGTGACATGTGCTATTAAAGTTATCAAACTTCAAAGATAAAAGAAAGCATGCTCTGGGCTGCCAGACAAAAAGATAAAGTCACTACTGAGGGGGAGAAATCAGGCTTGCCTCAGCAAAATTCAAAGTCAGAAGATGAGGTCCTCAAGTAAAGAGTATAAATTGAACATTATATATCCAGCCAAATAGCCCTTCACTTTGTAAAGACTACAAATAGAAGTTGTTAAAAGTGAATATTCAAATAATATTTCTCCTGAGTCTTCCTTGAGGAAACCTTAAGAGCATGGGTTTCAGTGGACCTTCACACTGATTAGGAAAACGAAAGCCAGTGAGGCACAAAGAGCTTCAGCGACATCTACCCATCGAACGAAGTCGAAAACAAACATGAGCATTACAGACAGAACACCATATAAGGCTACATGTCCAACGATGCAGAAACAACGCAACCAACAACAGCAAAAAAAAGAAAGAAAAATTAGAGAGAAACAAAGGGATAGAAAAAAAATACTGACCACCTCAACTCTAAGAGCTGCAATTCAGAAAATATAATTTAAAGCTAACAAATCAAGTAACAGAAGAGCAAAGACAAATAATAAGAAAGACAACATTAGCAGCAGTTTGGTGGTAGAGGATGGAGGAGGGATAACAGATATGATTATTCCATCACAAGTTTTGATAGGGAGCAAGGAGGTGAACTCAGGTGTGGGGGTGGGGGGTGAGGAGACATTGCAAAGACAACCATTTCTCAATAAATAATAAATAAATATCAAATAAAGATTACAGTTGTGCTAAGTGTAATAGAACAGCTGTATGGTGCCCTGGGAACTGAAATGTGAAAGATATGTAGAAATTAAGCAGGTCCAGCAGCCAACGGATCAGCACACACAGAGCCCATATTGCGAGATGGGGAGAAGGCTCTATGTACAGTTCAAGCAAGCATTCAAGGGGGGCATGGTGTGGGGAGGCTGAGCTGGACCACAATGTTTAATAAGATTGGGCAAGAGGAAATGGAATCACGTGAAGGTAATTCTGATGAGTTGAAGGCAAAGAGGTGCCACACATGACCTTAGGTGGTTGAGGGGCCAGTGAGAAGAATGACCTCACTCTAGAGGGCTCACAGTCCCGCCAGAAGTCTGGTGACTTCCTCTCACCATCCAAGTAAGAGAGGAGGACTCTCACGAACAAAATATATATGATTTTTTGTTTCAATAGATAGATAGATAAGATGGATGGATGGACGGATGGATGGAGGGATAGATAGATTAGATAAAAGATAGATAAATAGATAAGATGGATAGATAGATAAGATGGACGGACTAACGGATGGATGGATGGATGGACAGATGGATGGATGGATGAAGGGATAGATGGATAGATTAGATCAATGATAGCTAGATAAATAGATAAGATGGATGGATAGATAGATAAGATGGATGGACAGACGTATGGACAAATGGATAGATTAGATAAATGATAGGTAGATAGTAGATAGATAGATAGATAGATAGATAGATAGATAGATAGATAGAGTAGATGATAGATAGATAGATAGATGAGAGAGAAAGGGAGAAATCAGGGGTATCCCAGATTTGAAGGAAGGGCTAAACAGACATACTGCAGGAAGACTGGGCCAGAGTTGCTCTGGGACCTCGGAAGATGCCACCACATAGCCTGCCTCCCAGGTCACTATGTCAGTGTGTCAGTGTGCCTCAGCTGCAGCGCCCTCCAGGCTCCCAGAATATGAATAGGATCGTCCTGATAAGAGACCCATGCTCTGCCCCAAATCCATCAGCAACAGCAAGTTAGCAGAGATCATCCCCAAATGGGGTCTGGTACACTCTACGCAAAGGCTCAGCTGAAGTCCTACCTTCTACTCAAAGTCATTTGTGACTGTTACAACACGTATTGCTATTTTCCTACACAAGTATTATAAAGAAGGGAAAGCATGATCTTGGGTCATGCATGTGAGGGGCTGATCTGTAGGAGTAGGTGTGGACTTTCAGAAATAAATTAGCTCTTCTCGTGGACTCACTATTGGTCTTCTGGAGGTCTCCTGTAGACTCCATGCCCCCCAGCCCCAGAGGGTACCAAAATGTCATACCATCAACCAGGACATGGCCCCTTCTCCGAGCCACTTCTCTCTTGGAGCTGATGGGACTGTCTCTCAGTGTCAGTGAGTAAAGTGGCCAAGACTGGACCAAACTGGTTTGGTTCAGAGCGCAGGGTCTTGCTGGCTTCCCAGGCATAAAAACATCACCACCAGAGTGTCAAGGGCAACTATGTCTGGCAGAGAAAGCCAGCGGCATTTCCAGTACTTTCTCATTCTGTAACAGCATTATTTCCAAAAAGTCATAAAAAGCTTTTAAAATACACCTAAGGAAATATTGAGAAAGAGCTGCTTTCTAAGTTGGGCCGTAGTTAAAAAGAGAAATTCAAGAATGGAAGTAACTTGTGTCCATGTGGAATTGTATAACATCCAAAATGCTAGAGCAGAGTAATTTCCCAAGGTCACAGAGTACGTTATTAGAGGAAGTGGAACTGGAACTCTTCTTCTTCTGATTCAAAGTCCTATCTGCGGTCCTTCCTCTGGACCAGATATCCCTGTGGAGTTGCTTGACCTTGACACATCGAGAATGAATGAAACAAGGTCTATTTATATGCCTTGATTTTGTCAGGTTGCCTGCCTTCCTGCACCATATTGAAAATCGTATGAAGCCCTGGGACACTGTGCCCCAACGGGTGTCTGGCATGTCCCTCTCATGGGTGCAGCAGATGTCCCACTTCTGTTCAAAGCCCTTGTTTCATGGTGAGGACATGATCTGGAGGTTCATCCCAGGTGTGAGCCCACAACCCGAGGGTCCCGTGTTGAGGTTCTACTCGCTGGGGGACTTTGGGTACCTGTGATCATGCCAGTCAGGATGCTGACGGGCAACATCACACCCAAAAACAGTCAGTGAAGAAGTTTCAGGAAGGGGTATTCCCAACGTTGGTGGCAAGGTTGAGAGAAACCAACAAAGGAAGAGAAATGAGCCCAGAACTGATGGCATTAGGAAGCCACCAACAATGCTCGGCCTGAAGTGAGGAGAGAGGGGTTGGCTATGCGGACCTGGTGAGAGCTTTCACTGCAGGAAAGGGCTTGTCCACAGACAGAGAAACGCAATGCTGCCAAACTACAACCCAGCGAGGAACGCCCAGGGCAGTCAAGGGCCTGACCTGTCTCCCACCTTCTGGTCCCGTCTGGGCCTCCCGTCAGCAGAGAACAGCTGGAAGGTGCAGGACGAAGAGGAGGGGGCTGCCATCGGGGGAGGCGCGGAGCGGGGTATGAGAACGGGTTCAGGGAGCGTGGACCACGAGGCGCAAACAGAGCACACCAGCGTGACACCGAGGTCCCCAAGCCCAGCTGAACTTACTTTATCCAAGTCCCCGTTTCTCTGAGCCTCTGTTTCCTCATCTACACAGTGCAAACCATGTAGGGCCCCCTCGCAAGGCCAGTGCTGGATGAATGAATGAGTGAAAGGATGAGTGGAGCAGTGGAGCGGCCGTGCATGGGGCCCCAGGTCCCCGCACCCCCGGCCTTAGTTGACACCTAGGAAATCAGTATCTGTGATAGTCCTTAGAGCCACTGAGACTGCAAATGGAAGAGACCCACGCTAGCCTTTAGGAGGCAGGCGGGGACACGTGACAGAGCCTGGTCCTTGAGGGCTCACGAACCCGCACAGGGAATCCTACAGGACAACCCACTGCCGAGGTGTTCTCCCGGCACCCACCGCGTGATGGGATCTGCCGCCAGGCTGGGAGGGCACCTACAGCGGGAGAGCCGGGAAAGGCTGCTGTGCCAGAAGGGGGCTCAGGGCCCCCACGTCAGCCCTGCAGGTGCTTGGGATGTGGCGCTGTCTGGCCCTGCCCTGGTGGCCTTGTGAGGATTATGAATATTTCCATATTACTGTAAAAACAAACAAAAGAAGAACTCATGGCGTCGTTGCACACATTAGCATTCTGGCCTCTGACCTGCTGTGGGACGCACCTGCTGCCAGATGCACCTACTGTGGGACGCGCCTGCCGCCCGACGCACCTGCCGCCCGACGCGCCTGCCGCCCGACGCACCTGCCGCGGGACGCACCTGCCGCCCGACGCACCTGCCGCCGGACGCACGTGCCGCCCGACGCGCCTGCCGCCGGACACATGCGCGCGGAGTCTGGCCCGCCGACGCTCCATCTGAGAAGCCCGCACTCATGCTTGAGCTGCTCCCAAGGTCCTGCTCCAGAGACAGCTTGGGGCTCCCAGAACAGGGTCACTTCCAAAGGCAATTGGCTCATTCCATTGCTCCTAATCCCCACTTTTCGTGCCATTTACGGAGAGTTTTCTTAAGTTGCTAAGTACGAATCATTCTATGTTAGTGCTTTCAGAGTCCCGCTTCCTCCAGAACCTCATCCTTGTACGGTGTGAAAGGCCTAGATTTCTTTTCACTTTAAAAATATCATAGCTACATCTCTGCAGGCCGAACTTTTGGCGGCATTTACCTCTCACCGAGACGTAAAGAAGACCACATAAGGGGGCCCACTCTCTGTCATTAGCCTCTCTCGCACACTCCATAGTAGCAGAGTGCTTACAGATTTGATCAAGTCTGTAATCCTAAATCAATACGGGCTGAGAAGTGTGGTTCAGCCTTAGGGCCAGATCCACTTTGGTTCCCGGTTCTTGGGAGCCTCGTAACAGTGTGGAAGTCACTGGGTTCCCAGAGAGTCGTTATTGATTATAAATATGGGCAGGATGACATGTCCTGTGCTCCCACGGTCTCACCAAGGTCTCACCACTGTCAAGGAAGGACCTGACCCTGGCCATTCTCTTCTGCATGTGAATTCAAGCCCTAATTTTCCCCACTTTCAAGGACATTTGCAGTTTGCCCCTTGTTTTTCACTAAGAAAGGAATGGTGGGGTCCCCTCTCAGAGGAACCTCACACATCAAGAGAGAAGATGGTCATTTTGGTCCAGGGCACATGCCTGGTGTCCTGCTGGCATTTCCTTGTCCTCTAAAAAGCCATCCCTGGACAGTACCTTGGGCAAGTGACCCCATGCTGTTCTGGAAACGGAGCTTTCCAGTGGCTTCTGTCCCTTTACTGACTCAGAGTGAGGCCCCACAGCCGGCAGTGACCGAGGCAGGGTCCCTCGGGACAGGAAGAGAACCAGCCCAGAGCTCAGACCCGAGTGCAGCGCCTCACGCGGCCTCCTCTTCCCACCGCGTCCGACCTGGGCCAAACCGTGAGACAGACACAGCTGACCAGCGGAGCCCCCACTCCCCCCGTGGCTCCCACACACCTTGTCTCCCACCAGCCCCCGACCTTCACCTCAAGTCCTTGCTGGACACCTCCTGGCTCGCCATCCTCCTCCCTCCCTGTCCCTCCTGTCCCTCCCAGTCCAGCTCCGTTGGGCAAACCCGTAAGCCACCCCCACGATCACGTGCAAATGCATTCACTCATTTCCAAACAGTTCAAACCACAGACTGACCCTGGGCCTGCCCCGCCCCCGGAGACTCTCGTCTCACCGGTTTGGGGTGGGGCCCCGGCACCCGTGTTCGCACGTGCTGCCAGCATCTCTAGGATGCAGCCAGGCCTGAGGGCTAGTCTGCGGTCCGGCTCGCCGTCAGTGCGAGAGCAGGACTCGCGGCTTCACTTCGTAAGGCAGAGTCTGGCTGCCACGGCGCCTGGCCCCAAGAGATCACGCAGTAAAGCCCTTGTTTGAGGTTGAGAGGGTCCCTGACAACCTGCGCACCTCGAAGCTGGCCCCGTCCTAGCAGGACAGTGCAAGGTAAGAACCCAGTTCCAACTCTGGGACAGGGACCTCTCCATCCCGTCGCCTGGGTCCCTCTGTGGAACGCAGCGGCTGGCCTCTCCCGGAAACTCTGTGCTGTGCCCAAAGTGCTCCCACCCACCTCCGCGAGGGGCACCACCCCGGTCCCCTCTGGCTTCTGCATTGGCATAAGCCACCCCCAATCCTCCAGGCTCCTCATCTTCTGGCGAGATAGCAGAGCCAAACCCACAGGACGCAGAGGGGAGGGAAGGTGTTTATGCGGCAGTCACTGCAGACGACACAGGTTACAAACACCCACTGCTCACCCAGTCCAGCTCGTGGGCATGAGGCCACAGCGGCTAATGAGATGAAAGGTACCCCTTCATTCCTCTCCTGCTCCTCTGCCCCAGCCTGGCCTTCTGACGTCGGCACTCCCCTCCGGCCGATTCAGAGGCAGCAGATGATGGAGAGGCCAGAGAGCCTGTTCCCCAGATAACCTACCGCGAGGGTCTGGAATGCCTTCTTTTTGGTGTCGGCCCTTTGCCTTAGGGCTAAGATACCAAATATCTTTCCAATATCCTTCAATAGGGGCGGCTGGGGGGCTCAGTCGGTTAAGCGTCTGCTTTCTGCTCAGGTCATGATCTCAGGGTCTGGGGATCGAGCCCCGCATCTAGCTCCCTGCTCAGCGGGGAGCCTGCTTCTCCCTCTCCCTCTGCCTCTCCTCCCCGCTTGTGCTCGCTCACACTCTCTGTGTCTCAAATAAGTACACAAAATCTTTTTTAAAAATTATTTAAAAGTCCTTCAATAAATTCAGCTGCTTGAATGTCTTTCCCCAAGGACCAGCAGGTGGTAAGGAGGCCATGCACACTGTTTGAAGGACCAGGGACAATCGGCCGGGAGGTCGGTGACCACAAGGAAAGAATTCCTTTCATTCTTAAATTCTCTGTTCGCTGAACTTCTTCCTGCATCCGCTTGTGCAATTTCAGTGTTGTTAGTTACTTTGTTTAAAGTATGAGGCCATGGGTCAAGCAGAGGCTGGACGGTGTTTGGACACACAAAGGGGATGGCAGTCACCCTCACAAGGGGTCTATGGCTTGTCGCAGAGGGAAGGGCGGGCCACTAGGAGGATAGAGAGCAGCAGGAATGTACCTCCAGGGGTTTCCAACTTAGACAGAGGTGGACCTGCCCCTGCATTTCTGGAACAAATTACTCAAGTCAGAGGATGTCCATAGTGATAGGACGTTCTGATTTCCAGTATTAAGGAAACGGCCCTACAAATCCACGGAAGACTCAGGATTTCTGCTGATGCAGCAACTTGGGTCTTTTGCCCCAAGAAACTGGGGAAAGAGCAACCTTTCCACAACACCTGTCGTGGAGACTTGCCCACGGAAGACACAGACACAAACAAACGTACACACACGCACACACGCACACACCCTTCCCTGTAGGACAGCTGCCGTGTCTCACTAATGGAATCTCACTCCCTTCCCTGCACTTTTTTTTAAATTTTATTTTATTTTTTCAGTGTTCCAAGATTGACTGTTCATGCAGCACACCCAGTGCTCCATGCAATCCGTGCCCTCCTCAATACCCACCACCAGGCTCGCCCAACCCACCACCCCCCTCCCCTCCAAAACCCTCAGTTTGTTGCTCAGAGTCCACAGTCTCTCATGGTTCATCTCCCCCTC
>CM052887.1:89993967-90020904 GCA_028534135.1 Potos flavus | reverse complement strand
GTGAGAGGGAGGGGAGGGATGAATTTGGAGGAAATCGGAGGGGTGAAGAACCATGAGAGACTGTGAACTCAGAACAAGGGACTGAGAGTTTTGGAGGGGAGGGGGTGGGGGGATGGGCGAGCCTGGTGGTGGGTACTGAGGGGGGCACGTATTGCATGGAGCACTGGGTGTGGTGCATAAACAATGAATCTTGGAACGCTGAAAAAATAAAATAAAAGTATTTGGGGATAAAAAAAATAAAAAAAAAAAAAAGCCTAAGTAACTTCAGGAAGCCTTAAATGTTCTGCTTTAGGAAACACAACCAACCTCGTGTGACGGGTCCCACCGGGAGGAAGCCCAGCAGGGACCATTCCCGTCCCTGTCCCCATTCCCGTTCCCCGCCCTCCATCCCCATCCCCTCCACCACCGCCTGCTCCCGCAGACCCCAGGCCAGAGCTCACACCCCGCAGGTGTTGAGTAAATGTTTGCAGAATAAGCAAACAAATGAACGCTCCAGAAGATGCCACTGTTTTCCCACAGACTGCCCCACTTATTAGTGTGATGAAAGATAATGTGGGCCCCTCTTTATGCTTTCCTTAAGTAAGCCTCACATAAGCTGGGCGTACCTTAGAGGACTGAAAACAGGGCATACCTTGGAGAGCAAGTCAGGTCCCCTCTTGGTTCGACCTCAGCTCTTTCAGTAACCTTGGGAGGTACGCTAAATCCTTAGGCCTCAGTTTCCCCATCAGTGGAAAGTGAACAACAGTAGCAGCCACCTCTCTGGGCGGGTGGGAGGATGGTATGCACTGTATGTGGGAAGTATGCAGAAAATTCCCAAAGCAAGTCAGTTCCTATCAATACGGGTCATGTTTCTGAGCGAGTGAGCTGCTTTCCTCAGGAATCGGGCTCTTTACAAATGGCAGTGAGACCCTTCCTCCAAGGAATCACACAATTTCCTGAAAAGAAATAACATGCTCAAAATAATTACTATGTTTCTAAATACACCCAGACACTGTCTTAAGTGAGTTATAAATATTATTTTTAATCTTCGAAACAACCCTAAGAGATAAGTCTCACTATTATCCTCAGTATACAGATGAGGAAAGCCAAGAACAGGGAAATTAAATAATTTCCCCAAGGTCACATAGCCAATAAGTAACCAAGACTCAAACCCACAGAGCCTGGCCACAGTCTGCTCTTAACTACGGTCTACTCGACCTTTCCAGTGATTTCTGCTATTTACTTCAACTGACCTGATTAAGTTACTGCACACATAGAAGACGTTTTGATTTTGTTTTTATTACTCAAGAGGGGGAAAAAAAAAGAAGCGTATTATTTTCAGGCATTAGCCAGAGCTTTAGAAAATACTCCATCTGTTTGTGCCTCAACCCAGTCAGGAAATAACAAAAAGAAATTCAAAAGAGGGGGGAAACACTTAAAATGTTTGATTGCCAAGAATTCTACATGGCTTAGGAAAGCCTCCAGCTAAAAAATAATCTTTGTATTTAATCTTCAATTACAAAGGAATAAATTAACTCCCTCCAGATTGCAGTAAAATTTAAAAGTAGCCCCACTTGTCCCATTATTATTCAATCTGTTCAAAGGAAAACAACCAAAGACCTACAAGAAAATAATTTTTTATTTTATTTATAATAAAATAAATTTATTTTATTTTATTTATAATAAAATAAACAAGAAAATAATTTTTTATTTTATTTATAATAAAATAAATTTATTTTATTTTATTTATAATAAAATAAATTTATTTTATTTATAATAATTTACTGTTGTGAATCCAACCGCATTAGAAGATCAATGTTTCTTCCATGTACATATTTCAGATAAGCATTCTCTTCCATAGCCATGCCAAGTCAGGAGTGGGGAGAGGGTCTCTAGATACCTGGTGTCTAGCCAGGCATCGGGCAAAATTGGACGGAACGAGCTTCTGGAGCCCACGGTGCAAGGCCATGGGTTGGTCATTCTTGGAATTCACACACGGACATTCTAAGGATGGATCCATCCAGGAGAAGAACATGGGGAGCCGAGGGGCCCAGGATGGGAGGATCATACAGTGCAAGAACAGGTTGCGAGGAATGGCAGGCAGGACTCAAGGATCCTTAGTCCAAGCCCCAAATGGCACATGCAAAGCATCTCTAAGAAGCGAATGATAACAGGCAGTGCGGACTTCACTCATCATTAGAAATTATATCTGTTACTATGCATTATGTCGCAGGCACAGAGCTGGGAGATGGTTCCACCAAGCAAGCCAGTGGCGGAGATAAAGATAGAAAGTCAATAAGGATTCAGAAAGCCTAAAGTTAATTGAAAAGTCAATCATTTAGACAAATCAGTTTTCGCCAAAAGACCAGAGTCCAAGGCAAGACAGCAGTCACCGGGGAGCAAGGTGGAGGGACTTACTCGTGTTTGGCTGTTACTTGCCATGTTCTACGGTCAATGTCCTGACACGTTCTTCCCGCTAGACGGTCCCTCCAGACGGAAGCGCGTCTCGAGCTGACCCAGAGCCTGCGAGGGGTAGACGCATTTCAGCTCAGGACGGTGGATGGGGCAGCGGACGGATGGAAATACGTCTGCAAACCAAGGACTGAAAGAAACTGGCCAAGCGAGCAAGACCAGAAGCCAGCCCCTGGACGTCAGGGTCAGGGCGCAGCCCGCAGCCCGTTTGCCGCCGAGCGCCAGGGCAGTCCTGGAGACCCAGGATTTCTCAATGTTAACAAGGAAACCGTGACTTGACATTGGGTTGCAATGAAGAGTAAACACAAGGATGTATCCTCAGTGTTTCCAGAGCCTTTGAGTCATGGGAAAAGCTGGTGGTGGTTACGGTGGTGCCAGGAGTCATGGCGGGCGTTGGGGGGAGATGGTGGTGGCGGGAGGGGTAGCAGTCGGGACAATGGCCGTAGCAGTCATGGAGGCAGTGGTCGTGGGAATGGCGTAGTGGTCCTAGCAGTGGTGGCGGTCGTGGCGGTCGTGGCTATAGTGCTGGCGGGAGCCACAGGGGGTGTGGCAGGGATAGCAGCCGCAGTGGGTGGAGAGGGAGAGGGTACTAACTTCCCGGTACTCTCCCATCACCCCGACAAGGGTCAGGTGCGCCCTTCAGCCGAGGCCAGCGCACAGGTCGATGGAAAGCGTGCAGAAAGGTAAGAAGTCGTGCCCCATCCCACCCGCACCACTGTGATCGGGGAAAAGAGCAAGGACATATACATACAAAATATTTATTTCAATCCTGTTTGGATTTTTTTAACTGTATTTGCAGATCAGCTTTCTACCCCTTTCTGTCTAGTCTCCATCTCTAGAAATGTGGGGAAGGGCAAGGAGTCTTGTTCCCAACCCGTGGAAGCAGAGAACCCACTCTGATCTCAGTGTTGGTGAAGACGCAGAGAAGTCGGGGGTCCGAGGTACGGTGTGCAGCCGCTCTGGACAACACCGGGACCACCGCTTACAAAACTAACACGCGCTTACCATATAGCCCAACACTCACCACCTCCGGCATTTATCTGCACGCGCACGCATACGCAAATGTTCATAGTGGTTTTATTCCTAACAGCCAAAGAATAAAACGCCTTTCAGTGCATGAACGGTGAAACAAACCGTGGGTCGCCCGAGCAGTAAAACAGCACCGGCAATAAAAACAGCAGGCTTATTTGCACAACCGCTTGGACAGCTCTCAAGGGTTTCGTGGGAAAGTCCATCTCTGTAGGTTACAAACGGCAGGATTCCACTAAAACATCGTCAAAAGGACACACGTGCAAAGACAAAGAATAGATCACTGGTTTCCAGGGCACAGGGGTGGGCAGCATGGGCGAGGGGGGGGGGTGTATGTAAGAGGATACGCCAGGGATGTCCTTTGTATTGATGGAATATCGATTTTGGCGGAAGTTGCATGAATCTATGCACAGGGTAAAAATGCCCAGCTCTGTACACAAGGACAAACACGAATGAGGGGATGAAAATGTACTGAATTCTTAGCGTCGATGCAGCGTGGTCTGGACTCTGCCTCCCGTTTCCTAATGAAGGCCACTGAGCAGGAAGGCCAGACGCTTCCTGTAATGCAGAGAGACTGGGAAGAAAAACAGAAAAAAAAACCTGGGCTTAATTTCAAGGCCCAGTGGAAATATTTTTTGAAGTGAAAAGGGTATGCATTTAATGGGATGCTAAGAGACTATTACACACAGAGGGGAAAAAGTTTATCTTAAATAGGCTACGTAGAGATGACACCACAAAAGGCCACTGACACCGAAAAAACTTAGTGATTTCATTGGAGAGCGATGTAAGCGCCTCTGTTGAGTTGAATCTTGGGCTTCGGTTCCAGATCAAAGCCAGAACCATCCAATGCTTCTTGTTCTTAAGTGCGATCTCTCACTGGTCAGTGAGAGATCACCAGTCACCAGCCCCAGGCTCCCATGACGCTCAGCCCTGATCCTCACCCTGGACACAGGGAGAAAGGCAGGAAGGGCCAAATTCAGTAGCTCACTGAGGAAATGCAATGACACCAAATGTAGGATGACAAACTGTGGGGGGAAACCTGCATAGCCAGCACCAATCTCCCAGGAGGTAGGGATAAAGCCACCCCATCCAAAGGGGGTCTCTGTCCCCAGCTACGATTCGGTCATGTAGTGGCCATTGTCCTTTTGGATTCAATATTAATCAGAATAGTTTCATCTCCTGTAGCTGGCAGGTACTTTTTTCCAGGACAGCAGCAATAATCCCAACTACCTTTGCATTTTCACTGTCCAATCTATAGAAAATGAGACAGACACACACACACATACACACACATGCAAGAAAGAACACAAATGAGCCACAAAAATATTGGGGATGTAGGGACTCTCCTTCCATCTCTCCGTGTCTGCCGTCTTCCCTGGGTGTCGTCCACCCCACGGTCAAAGCCAAAATCACACCAAAGTGAAACAGGCCGGGAAGATTTTATTCAGGACTATTGCCACAGGGGAGAGAGGCCAGAAGTCCGTCTGAGGTCCCCTCGGCTGGAGCAAAGGGCAGGCGGCGTCTTAGGAGCTGGAGCGAGGGGGATGTCTCATCTGTCTGATCCCCAACTGCCTTGACCCAAAAGGAAAGGAAACTTCATCTTCAGGACACGAGGTAGTTCCACAAGGTGGAACAAAGCGCCCGCAGAAGTCGGGCTCTGTGCTCCCACGGAAACCAAAGACGGGGTGCCATCCCCCCAGACGGTTACAATTCAAAGAGGGGGCTCCAGGTCCCTGAGAAAGACAGACCTGGGTTGTCAATCTAGCAAGAGGCTTTGGAAAGATGTACATCTCAAGTGGGCAGAGAAATAGTTCACAAGTGTCTCAGTAAATGGTCTATGAAAAGGAAGGCAGGACCAGCGACCAGGGAGGAAGCTGTCTGAAATGCCGTGTCTCCCACACTTGCCCAACAGGACCAGAGAACCTGCGGGCCGCACCCCACCCTGGGAGGACGGGGCTGGGGGGGCAGGGGGAGGGGCCTGGTGACGGCACCACACCCCAAGCTGTACCATCCCCTTCCAGGTCAGCACAGACTTGTTCTCTCTCTGCCCATCTTGCACCGGCCAGCCCAGCCGGTCTAATGAGATAGGGTTTGGGAGCCGGTGCTTTTCTCCCCGGGGCCTTCGCATCTTCTCACCCCTTCCCATGGGCGTTCCTCAGGCATCCCAGAGTTCTCCAGCAGAGAGGTGGGAGGGAAGCCTCCATCCCAAGGTACCCACTCCTCATGAGTTATGGGGCCATAGGGCATCGCTCCCCTCTCCCCTCTCCCATTTGTGCAGAAATGAGAGCTGACATTTCGGGGGAGCCCAGAAACCTGTGACCACAGTCACTGGCCCTGACCATGGCTGGACCCTGAGGCCCGGCCTAAGGGAGGAGAGGTTGCCCACAGATGCTGTCTCACACAGCTGGGATTTATAAACTTGGCAATCGTTCCCACTGCAGGGACCCGGGAAACACGGCGCTAAAGCTGAATGTGGCAAAGTAAACAGGAGGCTGGAGAGATGCGGGGAGCTCCAGGGACGGCAGGCAATTCGGGAGGGAAAGGTGCTGAATCTTCTCTCTGGGTCCTGCTGGGGCAAGAATGTCTGCCACTGATCCCCCGGGACAGCCTGTCATGTCCCCACCGTGCAGAGAGGGGTCCCCCGCGGGACAGGCCAGGGGGCTGTCTGTGTGCATTGGTAGCCTATAGATCAAAGACATATTGGGAAAATAGAAATTAGATTTGCCGAGAAGATGGCATAGTGTGGAGGAGAGAGAATGAACACACACACACACACACACACACACACACACACACACACACACCCGCATGTAAGAGAAGGTCTTTGCTCATCAGCTAACACAGACCGGCCGAGAACTACTATTTCGCTGAGGACACTGTATTAAATATGAGAACACTATTGACACCATCCGTAGGAGAGGTCACAATGCTTTGCAAGTCAGCTGAACAATGGCCTCTCGGTGTGTGATCGGAGAAGGGGAAATTGCTACAACGAGCATTTTCTTCTGTTAATTCTTCCACATGAAATAATCGATAACACGTCAAGCTCTCCCTCTGAAACATTCATCTTATGCGTGTGCTTCTTGGTAAGATATTTGCGGCCCGCAGCAAAGCAATTATTTATTTTAACATTTGCATTTAAACCAAATGGTATTAAAACTGCTCACGGCTCCATCCCTGATCATACAAAACCGAGGGCAACTCTGGCTCGGCCCGGGTTTCTGGAGCAATCTGTCCTCCCAATAACGAGACGCTCCGTGGCCAACACAAATGACAGCCGACTTTATTGTATTTGCCATTTAGATATGATTGTAGCACCATTAACCACAACAACGTCCCGCAGTTATGGCTTTCTGCCGACAGGGAAGTCAGCCTCCGGCGATCGTGGGCCAAGAAGGTCCCCTTTGCTTTAAGGACACTGAGCCCATTTTGGTAGGTTATGTATTTGGGGGCGGGGGGTGAGGGGGATTCTAAACAGAGCAGCCATTCCCACAGCCCCGCTCACACACACAGTGTCCACAGGGTCCCGGCGGCGAGAGGTCCTCACTCCCTTCCAGCAAAGGGACTGTCTCTAGAGTCTGCCTGAGCCCAGGAGCACTTTACATTCAGGGGAACACTCCCTGGGTGAACGTTAATTAGTGGTGAAATATGATCCCAGATAAGTCAAAGAGGAGGACAATTCATCCTTGTGGGACTCGGATCAATACCCCAGCATCTCCCGAAGAGCCAGTAATTCGCCCATATTGTTTAATTGTTTCTGTTCCATTTCAACCCCAAGACAGTCTTCGGGAGGAGGGGAGGGCCACCAGCGCTCCTGTTCTTCAGAAGGCAGCTGGGAAAGGACGTGGCCCGTGTGTCGCCCCCCGCCCCGTGGCGCCCCCCCCCCCGCTTCCGTGGGAGTCACCAGGGCCGTGGGCCCCCCCGCGGGCTAGCAGCAGGCATCAGCCATCGCCTTCAACCACCCATTGGCTTCTGCAGCGCTTGTTTTCTCTCCAGCACGCTAGAGTGGACCCAGGAGAACAAGGTAAAGGTATCCCATTAAGACTGCTAATGAACCCTTATTCTTAAATGAAAAGTACAGTTAACTTACAAAGTTACTGACTTATAAGGGGCTCACTCTGCATTGTTTGCCCTCTTCCCTTTTGATAGAATTTAAATCTGTGCTTGTGAAGTCACGATTCTCTGTGAGAAGATGAACTGTATGCATGACCATTTGATTATTGGCCAGTACTGCTTCCTCTATCAATTTTCAGGGAGATATATTAAAGACAAAATAAACTATTTCTAATCTTCAAAAAAAAAGCCAGACTGCTGTTTTTCCCCAGTGGGCCACAGTTATAATCCCCAAAATGAGGATATCCCTGAGACCAGGCTCACGTCCGTGCCATCCCGAGGGGCCACCTGGTCGGGGAGCCCGCTTCCTGGAGGGTCCCTTCCCGGTGCCACTTAAACTCCTCAACCCCCGTGGCCGTCAGACCTTCTCCGTGGAGGAAGGAGGAATCCGCCCAGCTCAGTGACGTCAGGGCACGAACGGGAGACAAATGGGCCCCTTCCCCTCGAGACCAAGCTCGAGAATCAAGCTCTCCTTTCTCAGACCCTGCTCACTCAGAATTTGTGTCCACTGACCTCAGTCTGGGCTGCTAAACTACTAGCGTTAATTTTTAAGTTAAATGTAAAACTTAGGGGGCGCCTGGGTGGCTCCGTCGGTTAAGCGTCCGACTCTTGACCTCGGCTCAGGTCTTGATCTCAGGGTCGTGAGTTCAAGCCCCGCACTGGGCTCCACACTGGGTATGGAGCCTACCATACATACATACCTAAAATCATATATATAACTTAGCTTTGAGTTTTCTGGAAGTTTTAAGGAACATATTAATAAATGTAAAAGGAACGTTTGCTTACAAATAGCGTGAGCAAGATCGCAGCGTGCACATTTAACCTAATTTAACAGGACAAATTATTTTTGGATACAGAGAAGGGCCAGTTAATACACGACAGGCCAAAACCAAACACGAAGCATCATGAACGATTCGTTCACTTGCTAAAGCAGAGCCTTGGAGTTTGCGTGACCAACAGATGCTATTTTGCGCATCTCGCGAGTGTTCTGTATGAACCTGAAGGTGCTACAACGCAGCTGTTTAAATGAATGCTGTGACTCCGACGGCAAGACGCCTTCCGGCCTGACCCCAGTGCGTCGGAATAAGGAGTCTCAACCATATTTACCTACGCATCTACCTAAGGGATGACGTTCCTCCGGGAACTGATAACTTAGCTCAGCCGTGCATGCGCTTAGGAAAAGTTGAGAAACAGTAGCAAGCTTGTTAGCAGCTCAGGGACCCAAAGCTCCCAGAGAACTCTGTGCATCCGGGCAGCAAATGAGAGGTCAGAGGGCAGGTTTTCAGAGAGAGGACCAGTCACGTGGCCCCGCCGTACGGGGAGAAGCCTTTGCACAGCAAAGAGTTTGAGAAAAATGGGAGGGCAATGAGGGGAGGGAGCGGAGGCTGCACCCACAGGCGCAAAGACCACAGGGCCTCTCTGGCGCGATGATGGAACGAAGAAATTGGCTGGATCCGAGTGTTCATGCAACGGTACCTTCGCCCCAAACAATTTTTGCGGTGCCTTTTAACAAAAGACATGAACACGATGAAAATCCTTAAAATCGGGTAAAATGACAAAATCGACTCAATGAAAATGGAAGAGTAAAGTAATTTTACGGCCCAGGAAATCTATTAAAGAGAAATGCAAACCTTAGCTCTGAGTCTCCTGACACAATAAAAATACTATAAATGTAAAGAAATAAGGAGCGCAGGGAGGCCCGAGGCCATGCTGACCCAGACGCTCTCGCCTCTCCCCCTCCTCCCAGTGACCGTCATCGTAAGACCGGCTGGCCCCGGGCCGGCACCGACGGTCCCCATGTGGACAGCATCACTGGCTCAGCCTTCCTTCCCCTGAGTCGTCCTGGCTGGGGGCCCGGGCGTGACCTGCTCTCCGTGCTGCTCGGGGTCCCAGCTCCACTGTCCCGGCTGCACAGCTGGGGGTCACTGACACGATTAGTGATAAAGGAAATTTCTAAAGGAATTTTCGTACTTTAAAGTAGACTTACAGAATCCTGGGGGTCAGGCTAGAATTGCCTTTCGCCCTTAGCAAAGTATTAACCTCGAGGCAGTCGAGTCCCTCGGGGACTCAACCTTAGGGATTAGGTTTCAACATACAAAGTAGGGGAGAGGGGACACAAACATTGTCCTTACTCCTCTATAGGGTGTTCAGTGCCCTCATGGGGTCCCCCTCCCCCTTTCCTCCAGCAGAAGCTGCTTGCGGGAAAACACCCGATTTCATCATTTTCTTCTCAGAACTGAAGCTGCCTGTCCCCTCTCCCTGGGGACACACGGTGGCTCCTCACCTCTTACTGCAGGGAGAGGATCCAGGCATCCAGCCCAGGCGAGGGAGAGCTGGTCCCGTTTCTCCCACACCCCCTCCCCACCCCAACCTCCCACCCACACCCACCACCCCACCCAGGTCAAGACAAGTGGAAAGCAAGGCAGTGGGACGTCTTTAGCCAAAAGTGTGTACATACCAGCCAGAGAGGGAGGGGATCGGGTCCCATATAACAGAAGAAGCTGATCAGAGTGGGTTTCTAGAGCAAGCACAGTAGAGGAAAATCACCAATTGCCAAAGGATCCTCTGACACTGCTTAAAGCCCCAGTGTCCTCAACATCGATACATCGGGGCACCTGGGGGGCTCAACCAGTGAAGTGTGAGAAGGTCCTGGCTCTTTCCCATAGACAGTCATGGAGCAGAGGGAGAACCCCTGTATGGGGAAGCGGCTCACCACGACCCCCCCTCCCCCGTCCTGCAGGCTGGGAACCCCCCCCTCAGGTCCTAGCACCTGAAGATGCTCCATGGGAAGTGGGTGCTGCCTGCAGGGGGCTAGCCGAGGACACATTCCTGAGCCTGGGATGGAGACCACACAGTCACAACTTGGTTGACGCCACAAAAAAAACAGCTATCTGTTACAGGGCTTGCTTGGGAATCGCTGCAGTAGGTAATTTGCTGCTGTTGGTCCTCAAAAACCCATAGAGGCAATTTATCAATCCAAATCATCTGCCCATGAGTATTGCTTTCATTTGTCACGGTGTGGACGGCTTTCCAGTTTCTGAGATTTCTCCCACTTACCCACATGTATGATTCTGTAACTCTGGTCCTGGGTGTGGAATGCTTTCCCTCCTGACCACCTCCGAATCTCTGGCTGAGCTTTGGGCAAAGGGAAGTGAAAATACACACACTCGGGCTTAACCAAATGCTAGCTCCTGGCGGGACCAAGCAGTTCCTGAGAAACGGCCGCAACACATCGTCTGGACCCGGCATTCCAGGGACGAGTTGCTGTGACTGATCGCTGACTTGCGTGGCTCCCACGAGGAGACCCCAGACATTGACCGAGGGCAGACGGCCAGATGACAGGAGGACGCCATTCGCGACCCCCAGAATGCCCACTCCTGGAAACAGGTGAAGCGGTAGGCACGGGGTGTGTTTCCGGGGTGCTTTGTGGACTCCAGTGGTCAACGTCTGTTGACCGGAATCGCTAGCCCTGCCCAGTGCAGCGCTGCATTGAGAAAAATCTCAGATGCCAGAAAACCACAATGAACCTTGGAGGTCCACGGGGGATTCCCTAGGGTAATTTATGAGCCAGCTACTTGAGGAAGGGGAAACGGACAGCTCTCTGCCTTGCGAGGCTTCTCTAGATGGCGTTGCCCTTGTATTCAGCGGCTGTCTAAGAGGCCTGGGGCTAAGGGCACACCTGTTCCCACGTCACCCACTGGTAAACCCCAGTGCACATATGGGGACTCAGAAACACACACTTGATCCTTTCACGGGGCTACTGAGTTGTCAGGCTTCTCCAGAAAAACAGAACCAAGAGAAGAGAGAGAAAGAGACGGAAAGAGGGAGAGACTGAGACAGAGAGAGGGGGAGAGCGAGACAGGGGAGAGGTATTCTGGGAATTGGCTCACGCAGTCAGGGAAGCTGAGAAGTCCCACAATCTGCCACCTACAAGCCAAGAACTGGGAAAGCCAGCGGTGGGTATGAATCAGTAGGAGTCTGAAGACCCAACATCTAGGAGCTCCCATGTCCGAGGGCAGGAGAAGACGGCCATCCCAGCTCAACAACGGAGAAAGACCTTGCTTTTCCTTGGCCGTTTTGCCCCATTTGGGCCCTCGGTGGATCACACAGCAGTGAGGTCTGATCTCCTAACTCAGTCTACTGAATCCACTGCTAATGTCTTCTGGAAACACCCTCACAGACACACCCAGAACTTACATGTTACCAGCTATCGGGGCATCTTTTGACCAAGTCAGGTTGACACATAAAATTAACCATCACAGTGTGTTAATTAACCTTATTGTCACAGTCATTTCACAGTATAGACGTGTATGAAACCCTCCCATTGCACAATTTACGCTTGCACGATGTTATATGTCAATCACGTTTTCATAAAGTCGGGGGGGAAATTAAACATGACAACTATGATTCCATTTCCACTTTTCTTAGAGGTCAGAAAAACGTGATCCTGGCCCCAGGCGTGATAATGCCTAACGGTGGGGCCTCGGGAAAGTCACTTCACCTTGCTGAAAAAGTTCAAGGGTTGGGCTCAGTGAGGAGTCACAGCTAAATGTCCTCAGGGGCTGGACAGGAGTGACACTGTGTGAAGAAGGCAAAGTGTAAGACATAAAGGCATGGTGGAGCCTGCGGTAAACAGGAGAGCCTACAGGAGCATCTAAAAATATTCAAAAGAAATGTTAGTGCGACCCACAGGAAACACTCCCACAGGTTACAAATCAGCACCCCACCCCCCCCCAGAACTGCATGGTCTCTGAGGTCGGCCATCCATAAAATTTCTCAGCTCTAAGGTCTGCATGAGGGAGGGCAGATTATTCCCCAAAGACATGTTTCAGTCAGGATATATTTGGTGCTCTGAAATACACATCGACACAGCTATCTCCAGGAAAGGGGGATTTATGATGCAGTGCTAGGTTCCAGGAATCCCAAGAGAAGCTGAATAGGGCCAGGGTCACCTCCAGAGACCCCAGGGAAAGGATTCCGTGAACCTTCAGCCTCATGCCTCATCAGGGATGGGACAAGCTACCCTACAACTCTCGGCTTCTTCTCCATCCCTCTACCCTCCGCTCAGTCTCTAAGTGCCCACTTTCAGATTCCAAGGGGAGGATTCTTTGGACCTCTCCTAGACCCGGTGCCCGGCCTTGGCCAAGCAGCCATGGCCAAGGAGGACTAGGTCACATGGTTCAATCACAGCTCGGCAAGCACTGCTCTTTACAAGACCATGGGTGGGAGTAAGCAACAGAATGTGCCAATACAAGGTCAAAATGGAAAGTATTGATTTTCCCAACTGTGTTTTCTCCTGAATGTTTCAGATGTTCCCTAATGTCACCATCCTCCTGCTAGTTCACAGATAAAATCTCTCCTGCTGCCCTCTTGGTACCTTTGCTTCCTACCAGCATCGTAAGGAGCTCCCCACTCTGGGCCGTCCCTGGCACCTGTCGGCTGGGTGGGAAGGGAGCCCCGGAAGTCGAGCGGGCGCCTAGGACATCCTCCTGTGACCAGGAGGGAAGAGGTGCCGAGCAGCTCTGCCTCCACGTCATTCATTCTCAGCGCATATGAGATGTCATGGGGCTTTATGAGTGCTAAATCAGTTTTATTGGCCATATGATTTGATTGATCTTGTTAGTCTTGACAAGAAATCAATTGGAAAAAAAATATATGTACCTTCCCGGAATGGACTCTCCATCTTAAGGTAAAAGAACAATCTAACAAGCGTGGAGGAAGATCCAGGGAGCAGCCTCGGTGAAATATGACCAAGCCCAAGGCCCTGGGAAGACGCCGCTCTCTGGTCTCCAATGCCAGAAGGAAATGAGGAGGGAGATACATGAAAGGAATCCGGTAAATTCAGGAATGTCACCTCAGGATGAGCCTCAGAGCCCTTATGGAGACTCCTAGAGTGATGGAAAGGGTAAGACTGTCTTGGGTCCAAATCAACCAGACTCTTCCATTCTCCAGCTGGGCGACTTTTCCTTCTCTGCCCCTCAATGTGCTTATCTGTTGAACGGGGGTAACAGGACCGACCGCACGAGACCACCGTGAAGAAGGGTGTGAGGCTGGCATGAGCAGAGCGTGAGCCGAGCACCCACATGGCCCTCCACACCTGGGGGCCCAAGGTACACCCCTCACTTGCGGTGACCTCTAGTTCTAAAGGCAGATCTGGTGCTGGGTCAACAAAGGGTGGAATGACTCAGGGGCTACGGAAGCCAACAGACCCGGGTTCAAATACTGATTCTGACAATATATCCAGCTGTGATGCCTTGTCTATGAAAGGACCCTACTTCAGAATCACTTGGAGTTCTCTAGTCCTCTGCTCTGGCTGCCATAAAGAGTAGCACACACAAGGTGGCTTAAACATCAGAAATTGGCTTCTTCTCCGAGAAAATGGCAAATGGCCAATGATGTTGGTGCTGCGGGAGGGGCTGGAGGGCCCAGGGCCCTGGAATGGGAGGCTTTGGGAGCAGCACCCAAGGTCATGCCCATAGCCATGGCCAGGGCCATGGTCATGGTTGTGGTCATGAGCAAGGCCACAGAGCTCGTGGAGGCAAGGCTGAGGACCAGGAGGGGATCCCTGTCACCAAGCTGGGTTGCCTGGTCAAGGACATGAAGATCAAGTCCCTGGAGGAGAACGGTCTCTTCTCCCTGCCTATCAGGGAATCTGAGATCATTGATTCTTTCCTGGGGGCATCCCTCAAGGATGAGGTTTTGAAGACTCTTCTGGTGCAAAAGCAGACCCGTGCTGGCCAGTGGTCCAGGTTCAAGGCATTTGTTGCCCTCAGAGACGACCATGGACACGTCGATCTGGGTGGTCAGTGCTCTAAGGGGGTCACTACTGCCATTGATGGGGCCGTGATCCTGGCCGGGCTTTCCAGCATCCTGTGTGGAGAGGCTACTGGGAGAACAAGACCGACAGCCCCACACTGTCCCATGCAAGGTGACAGGCCGCTGTGGCTCTCGGTGCCAAAGCATCTCCTCCCTGCCCCCCAAGACCCTGGCATTGTCTCAGCCCCTGTGCCCAAGAGGCTACTGACGATGGCCGGTCTGATGACAGCTGTCCCTCGGCCAGGGACTCGACTGTCCCTCTGGGCGACTTCGCCAAGGCCACCCTGATGCCATTCCCAAGACCCACAGTTGTCTCACCCCTGGAGACATCTCTGGAAAGAGATCATGTTCACCAAGTCTCCCTATCGGGAATTCACCAACAACCTGTAAAGACCCACATCGGAGTCTCCATGCAGAGGACCCAGGCTCCAGCCGTGGCCACCACTTAGTTTTACACAAGAAAAATAAAGTGAATTCAAGCCAGTTTTCAAAGAAAGTCAGATATTGGCTTTCCCACAGTTCTGGAGGCTGAAGTCCAAGATCAAGGTGCCGGCCAATTTGGTTTCTGGGGAGAGCTGTCCTCCCGGTTTGCAGACAGCCACCCCCTCGCCGCGTCCTCACGCGGGGGACGGAGAGCAAGGGAGCTCCTGTCTCTTCTCATAAGGCCACTCGTCCTATCAGATCAGGGCACCACCGTGTTGACCTTGTTTATCCTTAATTGCTTCTGTAAATGCCATCTCCAGGTGTCAGCGCGTGGGGGTTTAGGGGCTTCGGCGTGTGAATTTGGGAAGAACACGATTCAGTACACAGCAAGGGCTTATCAAAAACACAGACTGCCGGGCCCCACCCCGGGCCTGCTGAATCGAAGCCTCCAGAGATGGGACCCGGGAAGGTGAATTCTTAACAAGCCTCCGCTGCCTGAGCCCCCTTCCTGCATGTTGCGGGCGGGCTGGGAATGCCCCGTCCCCTTCATGACGTCCCCTCGCGCCCTTGGTGAGCCCTGAATTACTGGAGGGGCCCTGGTAAGTCCCCAGTGCATCCAGCACGAGCACGTGCGTGATGGGTCACCTGCTCTGCCCCCTCTTCCCACCCGGGCCTCCCTGGGCTGCTGCCAGAGGAGCCCCCGTGGGCTTGAGAATAAGTCACAGGGAGCTTCAGAGACCCCCGAGTTTCAGAGGAGAAATGTGGGAAGAAATGGAAAAGCTCCGGGACAGCAGCCTGCCTCGGGCACACAGCCGTCACCCCTGCGACCACCAAGACTCGGCCACGCTTACTCCGTTTTTTTCTCTCTTTGAATCGTTTCGGGCAGACTTTAGGAATTCACCCTCAGAGACCAATAGATCCTTTGTGCAAGTGAGGAAACAGACTAAGAGGTCCAGGAATTCTGGTTTAAAATCAGTTTGGGTCTCTAGCAGCAAAATTCAGACGGAACAAATGAGAGTGGTATTTCCAGAATGAAAACATGGAGAGAATTCCAAGGTTCTTCATCAATTGCACATTTTGTGACTTGAGTAGACAGGGCACCTTCTGGTCTCACCGCCCCGAAGCGACGGCCCGGGTGGAGGGGCGGGGGGCAGCTGCCATGCGCACAGGGCACGTCTCACGACAACAGCCGGACGTAGTCACCGAGGGGCCCGTGCTCCGCGTCGGTAGAAGGAACGTGGGCTGGGAGGTGGGACAGGTGCAGGAAAAGAGGGGCAGGATCAGGAAAAGAGCTTCATCTAGATTTCTGGAACACGGCCCTCGGCAACCACAACATCCCACCACACACCGACCAGGATGGCGAGACCCGGAGCTCAGACAGCGCCCAGTGCTGGTGGGGATGCAGAGCGACTGCCCTTCTTTGCTGGTGGCGACCCAAAACGTGACCAGTGAGTGGTTTCCTACAGACTGAAGATACTCGTCACGCGGTCCAGGAATCATGCTCCGCATGGCGTTTGGTCCCCTGGTGCTGCCGAGCCGCGGCACTGCTGGTGTGCCCGCAGGGTCAGCCGATGCCCTGGGGAGACGGGGCCCCTCCGGTGGCCTGGGAATCAGGAGAGCCCTCCAGGAATGAATGGGATCGAGGCCACATCCCCGCCCTTTCCAGAACAGTGTCCACGCCCAAAACACAGAGAAGCCAGGCCGGCTGCTGTCCACGGCTCCCACCACCTTCAGCCTCTGCCGTCCTCAGCTCTTGGCCAGGTTCCGGAGCGTGCACAGACCTCCAGCCTGGAGCAGCCCCCACCTGGTGTGCACGCATGTGCACACTCACACACGCACTCACATGCATGCACGCTCACACACCAACTCTTACACACACAAACTCATGCAGAGGCGCACACATGCACACTTATACACCAGCCCTTACATACACATGCACAGTCACACACAGACTTACACACAAACTCATGCACAGAGACACACATGCACACTCACACACCAACTCTTGCACACATGTACACTCACATGCCAACTCTTACACCAACTCATGCAGAGAAGCGCACACATGCACACATGCATGCTCACACACTCTTACACCCACCAACTCATGGAGAGAAGCACACAAATGCACACATGCACACTCACGCACCAACTCTTACACACACAAACTCATGCACAGAGACACACATGCACACTTACACGCCAACTCTTACACACACATGCACACTCACACACCAACTCTTTCACACGTGCACATGCACACGCCAACTCTTACACACACCAACTCATGCACACACACACTCATATGCCAGCCCTTACACACACATGCACACTCACGCACCAATTCTTACACACACCAACTCATGCAGAGAAGCACACACACGCACATTCACACGCCAACTCTTACACAAACTCATACACGTCCCTCTGGGAGTCAAACTTGCTGAAGGTGAACACCAAGTGCTCTGGGTGAAGCAAGATCTTTACAGAGAAACTAAGCGAGCGCCTAGAAAGGGCTTTCCACTCCCTCCCCAGACACCCCCACATAAATGGTGTTTGGAGATTAAAGAAAGGGGAAACATAAGCTGAACTGATAGCGAAAATACAGTCGGACTGGTGCCCCCGGAGCAGCCAGCCTCCCGCCGCGACGCTCTGCAGCCCGCAAGGGAAGCCCCCACACCCGCCTCCTCCATCGTCCCCAGAGACCCCCGCGCAGGGAGGGCTCCTCGGCTTGTGCCGCTCTCCATCACCGACTGACTCCCAGATGGGGAGCTGCCCCCTACTAGCACGACCGGCCTCCCCCCGCGCCCGGGGCCCCGGAGAGCCAGGCCCACACGCAGCTACAGCCCGTCCGGGGCGGCCCCGGCTGAGTTTACCAGACCGTACGGTGGGTGTAATTTTCAGCCAATGCGCTCCGTCACAGAGATATTCTTCACTAAGTGACAATGTGTTTCAGTCAAGGGGTGGTCACCGATTTAGTGTATTAGCGCGAGGGGTCTAAATCAGCTGCCGTGCGTCTGGGCGAGGCGGCGATACGTCAGGCTCCATGGGCACTCTGTCTGGCTCAGTGGGTGACAGATGGGAGTCGGCTTGACGAATCGGGGTTAGCAGGTGATCGACTTCTCTTTCCAGCCGGTAATTACATTTTAATGCGTGATATATCCTTTTCTGGATGAGGCGTATTAAATCCCCGATAACTGTGTATTTATTTCGCCGCGTTATACATGCACACAGCCATTAATATACATTTCAATGTTTAATGCGTCCGCTCAGGCCGTATATCCCCGCTCTTTCCGAAGTGTGGAACTCAACGGCACCTCGTAAAACACCACTTCATTAAGAATCAACAGGAATAACCCAACCAGAAAAATTTTTTATTGATGAAGGTTGAACGGAGAGATATCAAGTTCACTTATCACTTCTCACGGGGGAACGAGACAATGAAATCTCTATTGGAGAATTCTGGGTGTCAGGAACGCACTCCATCTTGTCAGGGGCAGCGCGGCCAGGAGAATATACGGCCCGATGCGAGCGATCGCCGCGGGAAGAAGCCCGACCCGAACGCCATCTCAGCAGTTCCCGGGGCCTTTGTGTCGAACGGCTTTGACGTTTTCATCCCTGAGTGGCTTCTCTTCGTCAGGAAGTCTTTCCTCCCAACCCCTCTGGAAGTCCTTGAGAGCTCGGAGGGCTGGACCTGCAGCACGCATCGCTCCCCGGTCACGGCCCGGCTCCCCGGAAGCCAGGGTGAGCCCCTGCCGCTGAGGCCACTCTGCCACCAGGACCAGTCCAGGTCCCCTCCCTGAAAGGAGGCGGGGTGGCCATCTCCACACCCCCTACAAGGTGCATGGAACACACGCCCTCAGTGCCTCTCGGGAGGTTGCCTCCAGGAAGTTCTCCAGCAATCCCACTTCCTTGACCTTCGTGGTCTACAAAGAACACGATGAATACTCTGCTGGGATTTAGGTCAAGGCCACCCAACTCCTGGTGGGTGAGGCAGGTTTGAGCACCCCGATTCCCCTTCCTGAGCATTTTCCCGGGATGCTATGTAGTTTTAGAACCATAATCTATAATAGCCGAGCAATATCTCAACCATGGTCCATCAGATGAACTAGATTTTGCTGGAATTAGAATCAGTTTTAAACTATCTAGGTGAGGTTTACTTGGTGCTCACTGGAATTCCACTGCAGGTCTGGAGTCTGCAGGTGGCTGTCCTCGATGGATGGCTCGCTCATGCCCAGCACGGCCCCCAGCGTGTGATGTCAGGGCCACCACCAAGCGGGACGGGCACGTGGAGAAGCACACGAGCGGGACGGGCACGTGGAGAAGTGGCTTTTACCTGCTCCCCGGAGTGACACATGCCCCTTCCGCTCGCGGAGCAGTGGCGGGAGTTGGTCATCGCCGTGGGGCCGATAAACATTCCCCACGTGTCCAGGAAGGGAGGAAGCACAGGAAGTACCGTGATCCCTGATGGGCAGGTGAGCTACGCTGAATTTACTGAAAGTGACTTATTCACTGTCGTTGCTGACCTTTATTTCCAAGAGCCAGACTTCTAGGAATCAAACTCCCTAGTCCCCGTAGGGGCTCTCGATTATTGAAATCATTGATCTCAGACACAGATGATCATCAGAGCCACTGGGGGTGAAACTCAGCAGGTCTCGGGTGGAACCAAGGAATCAGTATTTCTGAAGGTCCGGGTGATTCTGTTAACTAGCCAGGTTTGGGGTCCGAGACTTAAGTCACAGGTAATTTTCAAGGCGATGGTGACTGATGGCCCCAATTTCCAGTGACCTGTGACAGGGGTTCCAAGCTCAGGGCTGTGGGTCCTTGCTGAGAGCGTGGGGAGTAATGACAAGGGACTCACAACTCGGTGCTAGGCAAGCCCGGCTTGAACACTGAATAAACAGTACTGATTGTGCACCCAGTTTGGGGGTAAATGTGATGCTGTTGTGATTTACAAAATATAGATGGACTCCGTACACTCCCAAACACTGTGTCGTTCTGGTTTTACGAGTTGTCTCAAGATAGAGTATGTCAGTCAGGGTCCCCGAAGGAACTGAATGGTACACTCAAAGGACATGACTGAAGAGTTTAATGAAAAGACCGTTAATTCACGGAAATCAACAGCATAGACTGGAGTTACTTCTTCACTTTTAAACGTTTCATAGAATTCAATAGTGGTGCCGTCTGGGTCTGGGGCTGTCTTTGCGGGAAAGTTCTAATGTTAACTTTCACTGCACTGTGTTCTGTGTATCCTGTTGTCGGTTTGGCTGAGCTGTCATTCCTTCTAGGAACTCGTTATGTTTCGTGTATATATATTCAAGTGGGTTGGCATGAAGTTTCTCTCACCGTGAAGCAGAACATCAGCTGTAGATAGTCTGGACATTCTCTTGATCGGGTTGTGAAAGTACTTTCATTAATACTCACTGGAAGCTCCTGTCAGAAACAGATACTGGATTTTGTCAGATGCTCTTTCTGCATCTGTCGAGATCATCATATGGTTTTTCTATTGTAATTTGTTAATACGGTGGATTATGCCAATTTTTGTATGTCAAATCAACCTCGCATTCCTGGGATAAATCCCTCTTGGCCATGATGCATTATATATACACACGGACACAAGTACGCATTATATACATACATATACATACATATGTGCATATTTTTTAAAGATTTGTTTATTTGAGAGAGAGAGAGAGTGGAGGGAGAGGCAAAGGGATAAAATCTTCAAGCAGACTCCTTGCTGAGTGCAGAGCCTGACACAGGGCTCAATTCCACAACTCATAAGATCATGACCTGAGCAAAAACCAAGAGTTGGACGCTTAACCAACTGAGCCACTCAGGTGCCCCAATTTGTATGTATTCTTTTAAGTAGGCTCCATGCCCAGTATGGAGCCCAGCTCAGGACCTAAACTCGAGACCTTGAGATCAAGACCTGAGCTGAGATCAAGAGCTGAAGGCCTGCCTCTGCCTTCGGCTCAGGTCATGATCTCAGGGTCCTGGGATCGAGCCCCGCATCGGGCTCTCTGCTCAGCAGGGAGCCTGCTTCCCCCTCTCTCTCTGCCTGACTCTCTGCCTACTTGTGATCTCTCTCTCTGTCAAATAAATAAATAAAATAAAAATAAAAATAAAAAAGAGAGCTGAAGGCCTAACCCACTGAGCCACCCAGGCCCCTGGGTTATTTATATTACATAAAATATAATATTTATATATTTTTAGATTCAAGTTGCTAAAATTTTGTTAAGAATATGTGCATCTAAGTTCATGGTGGATATTGATCCGTGGTTCTGTCTTCTTGTATTGTCTTTTTTCTGGCATAGGTATCAATGTAATGCTGGCCTTAGAGAACAAATTGGAAAGTATTCTCTCCTCTTTAGTTTTCCGGAAGTTTGTGTAGAACTGATATTATGTCTTCCTTAAATTTTGGTAGAATTCACTAGTAAAGCTACAGTTTTCTTTATAAGAAAGTTTCTCATTATAAATTCATTTTTTTCATAGATGTAGGAACACTAAGCGTATCTGTCCCTCCCTGCGTGGGTTTGATCAGTTGTCTTTCAAGGGATTTGCTCATTTTATCAAAGTTGTTGAGTATTTTGGCATAAATTATTCATAATACTCTCTTATCCCTTTAATGTGGTGAAACCTGTTGGCTATTTTGCACTTGCTCCTGACATTGACACTCGGGGCCTAGCTCCTCAGCTCCCACCCAGTCTCGCTAGAGATTTATCAGGTTGGTTGATCTTCTCCAAGAACCAACTTTTGGTGTCATTGGTTTTTTCCTGTTGTTTATCTGCCGTTCGGTTCATGCATTTCTGTTCTTATCTTTATTGTCCTCTTTCTTCTGCTTAATTCGTGTTTCGCTGGCTCCTTGTTTGCTCGTTCGCATGCTAGGGAAAACCACTGAGGAAAATGTGATTCTGCATGGCGCTGTTTGCGGCTTGCACGGGGCTCATGCATGTCACCACAACACGCGGCAGCGGGATGGGATCAACTCCCCCCGAAGAGAACCAAGTCACCTTTAAGGTCAAATGGAACATGCCATGCATCCGGTCACTACCACACGCAGCCCCCGTCTTCAGAGAAATGGTCCTCACCACCCCCCTGTAACTTTAAATCTAGGCGAACTCCAGATACCCTTCAATGTCTGCTACAGGAAGTCGTGTGTTCGAATGTTTGTTACAGAAAGCTCTGCTTGTTCTCCTAAAGTTAAGAACAATGTTTGCCATAGATCATTGAATTCACTTACCAACTTGTTATAATTAACCCGGTAACTTTGACATGACCGATCTCTTACGAGTAAAACCACCTCTATAAAAACTGAATAAATTCTCTTGCTAGCTCACAAAATATCTCAGATTACAGATCTAGATCTTTCTTCTTGCCAACCAAATCGAACTAAAGTTCAAATGGAAGTTTGAGGGGGCACCTGGGTGGCTCAGTGAGTTCAGCGTCCGACTCTTGGCTTCGGCTCTGGTTGTGATCTCAGGGTTAGGGGACCAAGCCCTGCGGCGGGATCTGTGCTCAGGGGGGCAGTCTGCTGGAGATTCACTCTCCCTCTCCCTCTGCCCCTCCCCCACTCTAGCACGCTTTCACTTGTTCTCGCTCTCGCTCTCGAATAAATAAATATCTTTTTAGGCTTGTATTTATTTATTTGCGAGAAAGAGAGTGAACACAAGCAGGGGGAGAGGAAGAGGGAGAGAGAAAGGGAGAAGCAGGATCCCTTAAGAGCAGGGAGCCCAACACAGGCCTCGATCCCAGGACCCTGGGATCATGACCCGAGCTGAAGGCAGATGCTTAACCAACTGAGTCAGCCAGGCGCACCAATAAATAAATCTTTAAAGATGAATAAGAAGCAGCTCTAGTCCCCAGAAACTACATAGGGTTTCCTCTTTGCCATTAAATTTGACGTTATCAAGAGCTATGAGCAGGAGAAATCGGGCAGGTTTTGTAAGCCCCAAGAGGGCAAGGGAGTCTCCGGAGGGGAAGACTTACCCTCATCTTTGCTCTGTGGGCACGTGTGAGCTTTGAGAAGGCACAGCGTCTCCTCCTCCAACACCACTGTCTCAACGATGTCATCGTGATGTATTCTTGTCACAGTGGCCCTTCTCTCCTTCTCCCCCTTCCTTCCTCTGGGCCTTTGGCCTCCACCCACCACCAGTCACTACCTCATTTTCACCATCAGGATCATCCCCATCTTTCCAGCAAAGCTGACTGACCTATAAATCTGAAGGGAGCTGCACATGTATTTCTTTATGTCTTTCAGTTCGTAGGGGAACATCTTAAACTGAAAGTCGCTGGGCTTTTATAATGAGCCAGGCACTGTTCGACATGTAAGCTCACTTAATTCTCAAACAACATCATGAAGTGGATACTATTACTACCTGATTTGACGGGCAAAGGAAGAGAGGTACAGAGGAGATGCAGTAACTTGCCAAAGATCTCCTGACTAGGAAGAAAAGAGCTGGAGTCAGATCCCAGTCCCATTCCAGAATCTGAACTTAGCCCCTACACTGTGGATTATTTATTTTCAGTTGCTTAGCATATATTATAATTATATATATTTGTTGAAAATACCATATTGAGGACCATTTTCTTTTAACACACACAAAAATAAATTCAAAATGCATTAAAGACCTAAATGTGAGAACGGAAACCATAAAAAATCCTAGAAGAGAGCACAGGCAGTAATTTCTCTGACTGTAGCAACATTTTTCTAGATCTGTCGTCTCCTGAGGCAAGGGGAACAAAAGTGAAAATAAACTATTGGGACTACATCAAAATAAAAAGCTTCTGCACAGTGCAGGAAATAGTCAACAAAACTAAAAGACAATCTGTGGAATGAGAGAAGATACTTGCACATGATGTATCTGATAAGGGTTTAGTATCCAAAATATATAAAGAACTTATACAACTCAACACCCAAAAATAAAGTGATCTAATTAAAAAAATGGCCAGAAGACATGAAACAGACATTTCTCCAAAGAAGACATCCACATGGACAACAGACACATGAAAAGATGCTCAGCATCACTCCTCATCAGGGAAATGCAAATCAAAACCACGATGAGCTACCACCTCACACCTGTCAGAATGGCTCAAATCAACAACATGGGAAACAACAGGTGTTGGGGAGGATGTGGAGAAAAAGGAGCCCTTGTGCCCCATTGTTGGAAATGTAAACTGATACGGCCACTGTGGAAAACAGTATGGAGCTTCTTCAAAAAAATTAAAAATAGAGCCACTCTACAATCCAGCAACCATGCTACCGGGTATTTACGCAAATAAGGCGACAGGCGTCTCGGTCCTACCGCCAGCCCGCAGGACGGACCGGCCAGAGGTCTCCGCGACCTCGGATTTCTCGTTACGGCGACAGGCCGTAGCAACACAGGACGTCGGAAGGGCCCTACGTTGGCTGGCGTAGCACACGGCGATCGAAAGAAAGAGTAACCAGGGCAAACTCGAGCCAGGCCGATTTACAAAGGTCACCCACCCTTTTGGTCGTGATACTGACCTCCTAAGTTCAGTGCTGCTCTCGGCCTGTCATGCTGGCTGACTGCCCACCTCCCAACGTCCTGAGGTGAACAGGTGACAGGTGGGAGCAGTGGCGAGGAAGGGAACAGAGGTCAGGCGGCCCCAGGGATGGTGAGCCAGAGTGGGGGCTAAGGCGGGAAAGTCAGAGCTGCTAAGAGGCTCTTCGGCACATTGCAGGGCATTCATAATGGGCCAGAAACTCACTTGGGGAGGCGTGACGGCTCCCCCAAAGTGAGGGTATCCATGAGCTATCTTATCGGAATGGAGGTCCACGCCTCGCTTGGACAGAACCTTCTAGAATACAGTGGCATCTGATGGCAGGCCCACACCCCATGTGAGACGCACTGGGGTGCCCCACAGCCGACGCCAAGCTGCGGGCAGCATGGGCAGTGCCCGGCCTCCCAGCACTGGTCCAGGGGCTTGGGAAACCCTCACCCTTCCTTACCACACCCCCACAAGCCCCTCGACTGTTCTTCTATCCCCTTGACCAGCCGGCCCAGATTCTCCGAGGCCCACTTCACCCCCCAAGAGGGCGGGCATGGCTCTCTCGGGGCTCTCCCCTGCCATCCTGCAGGAGCACACCTGGGCCTTGCCCTGACCTCCTCTGAGCACCTGCTCTCCTAGCCTGCGCCTGCTGTCTCCCCTCCACCCTCACCCCTCCACCAGCCCGTACCTGCTCTCCCTTCCACACCCACCCTTCCACCAGCCTGCACCTGCTCTCTCCCCTCCACCCCTCCTCCCTACAGGCCTGCACCTGCTCTCCCCTCCTCCCCCACCTCTCCACCAGGCATGGGATTCTCTCATTTCATTTCAACATATTTCATGGTCGGAGAGGAAACTACAGCCTGATGAGACTCTTTGCGCTGGTAAACTCAGTTCTCAGCATCTCTTCAGAGATCTCCAACAGAAAACTCCAGAAGCATAGATTCTACAAGGGAGCTGCCACATTGTCTTATTTGGGAGCTGGTCAAGTAGACGCACACTCTGGTCCAAAACTCAGGCACCAGGAGCTTCTCTGATGATGCAGGGGGCCTCCAGGGTCCCTGGGCCATGGAGGAGAGTGTGGAGGCAAGAGCCAAGTATGCAGTTGATTTAATCCCGTGCCTGGCTCGGGGCTCTCCAGGGGCGCCCACGCTGGTTCCTACAGACCCAGTCCTAAATAACTCCTTCTGAAAAACAGCTTCAAACGGTGGCCCCACATTAGAAAGTCTGGACGGGTCATTTAATTTCTAAAAACAGTCCAGAGAACACTGCCAGATGGTTTCCAAAGGAAAGAAAGCCAATCTGCAAACCTCTCCCTAAAGCCAGGTGGCTTCCTCCCTGGTGCACCAGCTGCCCGCACCCCTGCGGCAGAGTCCTCCAGGAGCACCAGCCCTCGCAGCCCCCACACGGCGCCCTGCAGGAGGGGGCACCTATTACAGCGGCAAACATTCAATGCATTCTCCTTTTTGCCCCCAGAAGGGACGCCAAGAACTGGGCTTGACCGAGCAGGTATTTTCATTTAGGAAAGTACACAGTGTAACCTGAATCGTGCAAAGGGGCGTGCGAGCAGTGCACTGGGCAGGGAGCCTCCAGCTTGGAGAGAAACCAGGGTCCAGGGAGTGTGCGTCTGGAGAGGCGCCTGGGAGGGCTGGCTCGCGCTCTCTTTCCAAACATTCGGCTTCATAATACCAGCCCGGTTATACTAACGAAACACCACCGCTCACCTACGTGGTCCCAGGAAGCAGGGTGCACCTGTCACAAATCACACAGACAGAGACATAGTCACAAATACAGACCCACACGCGCACAGGGGGAGAGGCAGAAGGACAACACCCCTGGCCGGCTCTTATCGGTTGAAGAGTGTCCTCCCCAAAATGCCGGAGGTCTAACCCCAGTACCTCGCAATGTGACCTCACTACCTTTACAGAACTAATCAAAAATGACGATGAGGGGGAGAGGAGCAAGATGGCGGCGGCGGCGGAGACCGAAGTATCGTGAGGTGCCAGGAGTTCAGCTGGACAGTTATCAAACCATTCTGGACAGCTACAAACTCAACAGGAAAGTGAGGAGAAGCAGAGCAGCAATTCTAGGAACAGCAAATCGACCGCTTTCCGGAAGGCAGGACGTGCGGGGAAGTGAATCCGAGGCGATATAGGGGAAGAGAGACCGCGGGGGGAGGGGCCGGCTGCCGGCAGCCGCAGAGACGCGGAGCACAAAATCGGAACTTTTAGAGTCTGCTCCACGGAGGGACGTCGCTCCAGAGGCTGAGTGGGGGGTGGAGCCCTCGCGGGGACAGTGTGGTCTCAGGACCCACGGGGTCACAGGAAGACTGGGGGTGTCTGAGGGGGGCAGAGCCCCCAGGGATGGGGCAGGGAAGCCGGCGGCAGAGACGGAGCTGAGGGGGCTCTCAGCTCGGGGTCACCTTACACTGTGATCCAAGGTGCAGTCGGGCCGCTGCTCTTCGCCCAGGGACCCCCCAAGCGGCAGATTTGGGGAGACTCACCTTCCTCCTCCGGGAGGGGCGGCGCGGGAGCGGCGGCAGGAATCGGCTGGGTTTGGAGACTCCAAACGGGGCCGCGCACCAGAGACAGAAAC
>CM052887.1:89968245-89993467 GCA_028534135.1 Potos flavus | reverse complement strand
CATCAAAAAATGAAATATTGCTTTGCAATGACGTGGATGGAACTAGAGAGTATTATGCCAAGCGAAATAAGTCAATCAGAGAAAGACAATTATCATATGATCTCTCTGATATGAGAATTTGAGAGGCGAGGGGGGCTGTGGGGGGTAGGGAGGGAAAAAATGAAACAAGATGGGATCGGGAGGGAGACAAACCATAAGAGACTCTTAATCTCAGGAAACAAACTGAAGGTTGCTGGAGGGTGGTGGGGAGGGATAGGGTGGCTGGGTTATGGACACTGGGAAGGGTATGTGCTATGGTGAGTGCTGTGAATTGTGTATGACTGATGATTCACAGACCTGTATTCCAGAAACAAATAATACATTATATGTTAATTTAAAAAAAAAAAATGACAATGAAGTCACTAGGGGCGGGCCTGACTGGTGTTCTTACAACAGGGGGAATTTGGACACCAGGACAGACGTGCACACAAGACAGGAAGACATGCATTCACGTGAAGGTGAAATGGCCGTCCACACGCCACGGCGAGAGGCCCCCCAGGAACAAGCCCAGCCCACGCCTTGATCTTGGGCTTCAGCCTGCAGAGCCATGAGATGATAGACCACCCAGTCGACGACAGACTTTTATGGCAACCCTAGCGAACTACACACTGGCACATAGTAGGTCCTCAATAAGATTTGAAGACTAAATAAATAACAGTAGCTACTTGGAAAACCCCCAAAATGAACAGAAGCTTGCAGACTTCTTCTGTCATGCTTTCTCCTTCTTCCAGGAAGAAGTCAGAGCTGACCAGCGTTCTGAAGCAAGGTGCACCCGAAGGCCAAGCACATTCCTGGAAGGCAGGCCCCACAACACCAGCTTATCTCCTGATGACCATTCCTTTGGAGGGAAGCCCCACCTGTTCTTTCTGATAGGTACAGATTAGAGAGAAAAGAAATCTGGAACTGGATTTCTCTGGGATGCACAATTTCTGCCCGAGAAACATAGCAGATGGGGCAGAAGGTCATGACGACAACACAGAAATAGAGAAAACTTCTATTTGCTATTGCTGGCAGGTGGCTGGGCTTCTGTCTGCCCACAGCCTGCAAGAAAGCCCTCTGTGCTTGGCCCCTGGGTCTCCATGTGCCCCGCCCCCGGGGCACAGTGCCGCTCGGATAACTGGGGGTCACCGCCTGGAGGCCTGCCCCAGAAGCAGAGCGACCCAGAAACTGGGTGAGCCTTGCCCTTGACAGAGCATCAAGGGCATTCCAAGCCCCTCCACCAGTTTCCGCGATCTCGTTTTCATTGTGATTAAAGGAAGCCAAGGTACGATCCAGTCCGGAGAGTAAGGGCAGCCCCAGATAAAGCACACCCCAGGACCGACCGCAAACCTGACCCACGTGAGCCCTATAACCCATGACTTTACATCGCGAGAGTCTGCGGACACTGTGCGGCGTCCCGTGACACACACCGAGGGGTCCGGCGACATTGAGGAAGGGAGAAACGTCTGTTCGACGGAGATGGGATCCCAGTTGTATCTCTGAGTCGGCAGAGGGGGGGCTCTGGGACGCCAGCCCCCACCCCCGCCCCGTTCGTGCACGGTGCTCGCGATAACGGTCTTTCTTATATAAAGATACACGCACGTTCCTGCCACGCCACAAACGTTCCCGTGGCCTCCGCTGGCTACAGAGTAGAACCCCGACGCCTGAGCACGGCACCCAGGGCTCCACGTGTCCAGCCTGGTCTTCCCCCCACCCCTTGTGCAGAGCCGCTCCCAGTGTCACCTCCCCGTGCCCAGTCTCTGTGACCTTGCCTCTTCACACAAGGTCATCTGGGAGACTCCTATGTCCTAAAAATCCCTAAAGTTTCAAGTCAGCACGACCCTCCCCCACCCGAAGACTGCTTCCACGCCCGAGGATGTTCCTCCCGCCCCCCTGTTCCTTAGACTGCACCCCTGCTCCAGAGGGCATCACCTATCACGGGTCCGTCTCCCTCGTGAAACCTTAGGGTGCTTTGTGAGGCTAGCTCCCGGGGAGCCAGCTCCGAGATGGCGATCAGCACACACGGGCTTCTCGGGGTTCACTCGTGGGGAAGGGCAGGGAGGGAAGGGGGGCATTAAGCCGGGGGAGAAGTTAGGCGGGGGTGCAACCTGAACAGAGACCTCAGCCGACCCTGGGCGGGGAGAAGTCACTGGCGGGGGAGAGGGGGAGAAACGGGGACCGGGAAGTGGGCGTGGCCTGGGGGGCTCTCCCCGGGGCAGGCATTCCTGCGGGGCCTTCAGCCCAGAGCTGCCTGTCCGGGGTGAGTCCTTCACTACTGGGGGGTGTGGGTGGCACAGCCCCAAGCCCACGTTCTGACATCCACCTGTTACCAGCCCCGAGAGCATTAAAAATGGCCTCTCACAGAGACATGCTCGTTGCCTTGAATTAAATATCCTGCAAGTAAGGGATCTCCTCATCTCTCAGTATCTTTAGGAAACTAGAACATTCCTCTGCCATGCCAGGTGCCCGGTGGCTGGCGATGAGCTCTGCGGACCTCTTATTTCCAAACACCGAGCGCTAGGAACAACGGGGTCTCCTCGGCCGCCCGCCACCCCCAGCTCTGGAGCCTGCTGGGCAGGGAAGAACATTCCAATTTCTCCAGATCTCCAAGGGTAAGACGGTGCCAGCCGCGGGCATGAATCAAGCCGTTCGCATCTATTTCTGAAGCCACGGCTCTGCCTACGACGTGTGAGTGACAGACAAGTCCCAAGAACACATCCCGCCAACTTTGCTGGTTTTCCTACTGCAAACCTGATGCAGGCTGTCAGGTCTTTGAGACAGCCTCACTTAGATCTGCTGGTCAAGCTCGGACTCCCGCGAAGGTGACATGATGGAGACGTGAGGGACTGGGGGACGTACTCAGTCGTCAGTCCCTGCCGAGCATCAATGTGCAAACACTGAGCTCGCGAAGATATAAAGGGCTCTGTGGGGTAAGCAGCTGATGGATGGGGCTGCTGAGGGGGGGGGGGGGACCCCGGCCACTGTCAGTAGGCAACGCTCTGTCTGTCCATCTGTCTGCTGTTCCGCCTGCCACACTTGGTGTCCAGCACGGTGTGCCTGTCATGTGGCCCGAGAGCAGCCACCTCGGAGCCCCCGGCCACGGCCTCTCCGGCTCTGTTCTTGCAGGATGCAGGGGCTGCGTGTGCAAAGGCGAGCCCGGGGAGAAACGCAGCGGAGGGGGCGCACAACCTCAAAGAGCCATGGTCCAACCCTTGCCAGGCAATCCCTCACCCAGCAGACTCTTCCTCTGCGGCTTGGAACAGCCGGGCTGCCCCAGGAGGCTGTCCCATCGGCCTCCTGTCCCCTGGGGACCTCGGCGAGGGGAGGTTCTGGCGGCAGCAGCAGAGACCTCCCACCACCACACGCCCAGAAGTGTGAACAGTCACTACAGCACCCCCTGCACCCACACACCAGACTCCCCGGGTCTCACCTCTCCATCCCCACCCCAGCGCTCTCCAACAAGCGGAAGGCGTCGGGGAAAATACCGTTAAAAACATTACCACCCATTAAACCCTACAAAGCACAGGAGACTCGCGTGGAACCCTTGTGATGACAAACCAACACGGCAAATTCTCAGGGCTCAGGGTGTCATCAATAAACAAGACGGCGCCTTAGGTAACGCTTCTAGATGACTCGTTCGGTCTGCTTGTTCTTTCTCCAGCACCTCACGGGAGCTGCGCTAACCTCAACGCGGTCTTCAGTTGGCACCGGGTCTTCACGCCCGCGTCGGCCGTGAGCCCAATCACACTTGCTGCTCATCACTGGGAGCCGTCCCCGTGCACACCACCTGCAGGGCTGAGCTGGTTTCCTCCTTCTCTGTGTCGAGGGAGGGTCACGGCCACCGCTGGAGGGCGGCCTTCGCTTCGCCTCCATGTGCCGAGAGGCCGGCGGGCTGGGCGGGCTGTCAGGTGTGCGTGAGAAGCCAGGGTCTCAGGGAGAGCGGGACCTGCAGCCCTGCTGGGTTCAGGACCCGCTGCCCAGGCATCCCCCCCACCCCCGGCTGAGACCCCAGGTCGAGGAGCAGCAGAGAGGAGCAGGGGCCCTGGAGAGGGTCTTACGGGCACATTGGCTCTGAAGGAAAACAGTTCGCTCTGCCACCATCCCGTTTGGTTCCTTACCGCTGCACGCAGTGACGGGACTTCAAAGGTAACTTCGGATGGCGGCTCAGAGCGGCCCCCGGCGGGCAGTGGGTGCCGCGAGGCCCAGCGGCACCTGCTGGGCTCCTCCGCGCCGGCCGAGCAGGCAGGCGGCGGTGTGGGGCGCCCTCTGGCGTCCTCCTCTGGGGTAGGCAGCCTGCAAATCACTTCAAGAGCCAGACCCACCGTGATCACCGCGGACCCCCCACCGCGACAGGTGCCCCCTCGCCTCCCGGAACCGGAACCGAAGGAGTGAGAGAACAAAGGGAGAAACGAGCGCAAGGGCCCATGCCCAGCGTTGGCCCATCCCAGCCCCTTCGCATCCCTGCCTTTTCCTCTCCCTGCAACCCTGACAGCTCCGTACAATCTCCTGATTGGGAGACCAAGACACTGAGGGTCCCAGAGGTGGAAAAACACACTGAGGGTCACGCAATTAATAACTGGGACCCAGGATTAAGACCCTGGCCTCCAGATTCTCAGGTCAGGGCTTACAAACACGACTATGAACTAACGAATGGAGGTGAGCATGCGGCAGGGTTCGGGGCTGAGCCAAGAGGAGTCAGTGGTTGGGAGAACAGCCCATGCGCTAGACCTTGCAAGGTGCTCACTAGTAAAAGGAAAGGAACACGCCACCACGTAAGCACTGTGCAAGGGTCAGAGGATGTCGTGTACAAGGCATTCCATTCAGCGGAGTTATTGTTCAAATGTCTGTCTTCACTCGTGAAATAGATGGTTTTATTGTGAAATTATAAGCCAAAGATTAACCTACCCAATCCACCCGTAACTCATACAATTCCACAACCCCTTACAGATACACACACCATATACATCTCCTCCAAGAAACGACCCAAACTACTGGTGGATATGGTTGCCAAATCTAGCAAATAAAAACACAGGGCATCCAGGTAAATTTGAATTTCAGATAAACAAGGAATCATTTTTCTAGCGTAAGTATGTCCCATGTCATGTTTGGAATGTACCATCGATATTGCATGGGACATACTTATGCTAAAAAAATTATGTGTTATTTATCAGAAATGTCCACTTAACTGGATGTCCTGTATTTTATCCAGCAGCCCCATTGGAAAGCTGGTGGGGGGCCATCTTCACGGCTCACAGAAGCAGCTGTGGTGTGCAGGGTATGTGAGGAAGAGAGATGGGGCTCCCGGAAGGTGGGAGGGGTGCAGAAAGAGAAGTAAGAGGAAACATCAAGGAACACAAGCCTCAGGGCCAGCCCAGTTCACAAGTGAGACGGCTACACAGACAAATGAGGTTATGCGTTATGCCGGGAAAATTAGTGCAGTGTCCCTTCTGAGCAACAGTCTTCATATCTGACTACTGTGTATTCAGGGGAGGCAGGAAGAAACGACTTTTCTATTAATAAATATTTCATACCTCTTCATATTCAAAATAAGACACTCATTAAGTGCCCCGAATGTAATAGAATACTTTACCCTATTTGGAATTGATGGTAATGAATCTTTTATGGATCTCCTTCTGCATAAATGGGGCTAAAATTACACACTTCGTTTATTACGTCGGACATGGGGAAACTGGTGCTGTGTTTCTGGGTTATTCAAATATTGTCTAACTATGTATTACAGATCAGTGCCTAAGGCGGCTTCCCGGCAAATCCATCCCTTAATCCAGATGTGAACGGTATCTCGTTCCCGAGAGGGCTGCTTATGTCTTTGCTGGGACAAGATGCTGAAGAGCACAAATATGGCGGACGGCGGGCACTGACGTTTTGTGTGCCTTGACTTGTCTCCACCCCGTTTCCTTTCCATCACCAGCCCTAACTTAAAAATAAGTGAGTTTCCAACTTTCACGCACGGAAGAACATGAACCTCTCTCCCACTCAGCCACAAAATCATCAAAACACCAACGAGATGCCAGTCTGCCCCCCAGTCTTGGAGATGACAGCCAGAATTATTTCATTTGAATAGTAAAAAAAAAAAAAAAAACAGAAACAAACAAAAAAAAATGCTTATCCTTAGGGCTTTTCCGGGTACAAAAAAATAAAAGCAACATTGTTTATTAAATACATGCCAGCCAGCAAGTACCCAGTCCACACCTCGGTTTCCAAGTCTAAACACAGGGCATGACAACAGTAATTCACAGAGTTTTGGGGGAGAATTAGAGGAACTGATTCACGGAAAGCGTTTAGAACCATGCCTGGCATTGTACTCACTTCAGCCAGCCAGGGTCATTACCAACAGGTCACACCTGCCAGACGGGGTCCGAGGGAGGATACCTGTTCCAAGATTTAGCAAAGTTCAGGTCTCTCCCTCTCTTGCAAGCTGGCAAGGCAAAGGCCAGGAACCCTCCACCTCCAAGGTCGCCGGTCAGTTCAGGGGAAACGTCATGGGACGTTTTCACGACGCGGCCAAGCCTTTGAAACGGCGCAGACCACGGGCTGCTGTGGCCAAAGTCCCGCCAGTTTGGCGTGGTCCGGCAGCTGCCGCCCTTCGTGAAGATCTCAAACACGAACGCTGTATTCGTTGGCTAGGGCTGCTAACAAACTCAAACCGAGCCGCTTAAAGACAGAAATTCACCTTCTCCCAGTTCTGGCGAATGGAAGTCCGAGACCCGGGTGTGGATGGGGATTCTGAGGGCTGGGGGCGGGGGGGAGGGTGGGGGGGAGAGGCGGCTAATCCACAACGTTCCCAGGGGTGTGGAAGCGTCACCCGCCTCCATCCTCGGGGAGTGGACGCCTGTGTGCATGTCCTGCCCCAGATCCCTTCTTATAAGGACACAGTCATGCTGGAGCCGGGCCCACCTCGCTTCGCCGTGACCCCCCCTTAACTAGTTATCTGCTAATTACGACGACCGCCTTCACCGGCTTTTACAAAGTAGAGCACGGACCCAGGCAAACCTCGAGCCATTTAATGCAGGGGGACTCAGGCACAAACTCACGGAGGGGCCGGTCAGGCTAAATCCTCCGGTGGCAGAAGGCTGGGCACAGAGAGGCACCACGGTCACGAGGAGACGTCCAGCAGCTGTTGTAGGATTTGCACTGAAGGGGAAGGCGTCAGAGGACATCAGGAAGCTAGAGGCCACGGTCAGTTACTGAGGTTTAAATGGCATGCTCAAACAAATTGAGATAAAGAGGGAAGTTTTTATGAGTCTGGACTTTGGGGACGAAAAAAAGCAGTGACTTACAGCCCACAATCCCAAACCGTCCTGATCGGTGAAGGACGGTGCATCCAAGGCCCACTGCTCACTCTGTCCAGCTCCCGGAGCTGCCCCGTGTCCAGGCTCCTGAGTCCTGTGCGGCCTGTACAGGTGGTGGCCGCCCCGGTGGTCACCAGCGGCCCAAGAGGCCGGTGCACCCGGCAGCATCCGGTCAGTGCAGAGTCACTGCCCCCTGGTGCCCCGTCAGCACCGGCCGCAGGGTGGGATGGGGGGGGCTGTAGGGGACAGGGGTCCAGCTCGCTCGCTCGCTGTCATCGCCTTTCTCTGTGTGCTCTCTAAGATGTTTCAAGGATGACTACCTGGGTTCAAAACAGAAGCCAGCCAATTCCCCTGGTGCGGAGCTGCGTGGACGCGAGCCTGCCGATTTACATTTGCCTCGGAAGGACCGCGAATTCCCTTATCGGCCTCTGGCAATAAGCTATTCTTGCAAGGTCTTCATTACTTCCTAATTGTCGGGATTTATTTGCTTCATTTTTCTTGTTAGAAAACATTTAAAAAATTAATCTCCAATCTTGGGCTGCTGTTAATTTAAAAGCCCCTCCCCATTTGTTAACAGCATCGTTTGTCATTTTGATCGTCCCCCACAACCGTCACCGGCTCCCAGTTACAGAATGAAGGAGTCCCGGGAACAAAAGGCTCAGCATTTGGCATAGAGTCAACGGGATCGGGATGGCCTCGTACGGCGACAGACGGGAGCTCCGCGAGTGAGGAGCACAGCCTGACGTTCAGAGACGTCGAATCGCTATGTCGTACGCCTGAAACTGATGTCACATTGTGTGTCAACTACGCTCAAATGTTAACGTTAAGTAACTATAAAGACCAAAGTCAACTGCTGCTGTTCGTCCGAATCACACCCACCAGATACCTTCAAGGTAACATCAAGACTCGTGCTTGACCCAACAACTGGGCGCCTAAAATCACCCTGACTTTTCCCGGCTTCCGAAAGCGCCCCCTCCTCTAGCCTATACCCCTCCGACACCATGTGCACCCCTGAAACAAGGCACCGGCCATGCGTCCAACGGGCTCTCCACACAGGACCACTCCCCAACGGAACGTGGCATTTTAAAGCTCACGCTCGACCACGGAATTTAGGATCCTCGAGGAACTTTGTGACCCGACCATAGAGCTCCCTGAGCGCCCTGGAAGCGTCTAGTGAGCATTCGGTTTGTCTCCCTGCTTCCTGCGGGGTTCCCGCGGGCCACTTCTGAACTCCTAGAGCCCACTCCCCGGCGCCCGACAGAGGGAAGGGAGAGCGGGGTTTCAAGAAAAAGTGGAATTAATATCCAATATGCACTAATAGTTTAAGAAGCTGAAATAAATTGATTTTCCATTAAAAGCCAAGAGCCATGAGTCAGACTAAATAGGCCTTCTCTTGCTTATGGACTGGACTCGTGGTAACGTATGGATGCAGTACGACTTAATTGGTTTTGTTGGGACTGCACGGAAAAAAAAAAATCACAGAGCCCATTTGCTACCACTAATGAGAGTTTCAGAAAGCGTCATTGTGGAAACAGATTACCCACTTCCTCGGTCATTTTCCAATCTTCTTGACCCACTGGATGCACCTGGCCTGCCCAGTTCCTCCCCAGCGCACCCCTCCACCAGGCCCGCCCAGTGAGGTCACTCCGGCGGTACACGGGGCTGATGGACACGGGGCAGCCGGTCTGTGAGCATCTGCCTGAAGTCTCTAACTCCAGGGGCGCCTGGGGGGCTCAGATGGTGAAGCGTCTGCCTTCGGTTCAGGTCATGATCCCAGGGTCCTGGGATCGAGCCCCGCATCGGGCTCCCTGCTCAGTGGGGAGTCTGCTTCTCCCTCTGCTGCTCCCCCTGCTTGTGCGTGCACTCTCTCTCAAATAAATGCAGTCTCTTCCCTCACAGAAGCCTCCCCAGGCACAGAGCCCACACAACCACATACTGTGCTGACCCCTGGGGCCCCTGACCCGTGACACCACTCGGGATGTCGCGTGGATGTCTTGTCTCAGAATCACAAATGTTTAGAATGGTGGCCCTAGGTCCCATTCTTCCGGCCACCGAATGCTCTAAGAATGACGCCCCTGTCCGCAGACATCAGCCAGATGTAAGCACCATCATACCAACAGCGACTCTGCAGGGGGCACGCAGTACCCTCACTGATTCTCCAGCATCCCTGCAAGGTAAGCCACCGGATCCTCGTGCCGTCACGCAGGAGACCGAGTACCAGGCCTTCCATTACACAGATCCCAAACGTCCACACGAGGCTCGTCCTTTGGCTTCAACCTGCAGAATCCAAACTCTCTTCCACATGACGCCGTGAGGGTCTGACTCCCGTCCAAGTGGGCAGGGGAGGGGTCAGCATGAAACCCCCATGCCACAGAACCCCAAGGGACCAGAAGGGGGCCAAGTGTGCCCCTGGCTTCCTTGGCCCCTTGGTTCTGGCCCCTCGGTTCCGGCCTCTCATGCCCACCCCATCCCCCCGTCCCACTCTCTCTACCCTCCCGGAGGAAGGACATTTGTCATCTCTCACTTCGGTCTACAGTCTCAAGCTAATTGCTTCAACAGGACATTTGCACTTTGAGTTTCTAACTGTAAAATTTAAAACTTTGGTCTGTTCGACATTCACTCAGAAGGAGGTAGTGTGGACACCTTAAGCGTATCCAGTGTTGTGCGGCAATTAGACTCAATGAAGCTGGGGGGGAAAATAAACAAAAAATAACTAGTCGACTTGGGGGGTGCTGGCGTGTGAGGGGTCAGAATGGCGGGGCGCCTCCTTGGGCTCCTCCTTGCCCCCCAGCCCTCCCCTGGTGCCTAGGGCCCCGCACATTCCTCCGTCACTCTTCCCCAGGCGGAGAGCAGCTCTGTCCCGAAGACGCTACCGGGGCCCTCACCCCCTCGTTCCTCTGGTCAACGGCCTTGGAGTCAGGCCGAAGGAAGGACCCGCCCCTCCCCACCCTCCCCACCCTCTCGCCCCTCCCCACGCCGCCCCGCCCCTCCCCCCATCCTGTCCCATCCCCCCCACCCTGCCCCCGTTCACCCTTCTTCCCATCGGCTCCTGTGAGAACTTCTCGACCATTAGAACAATAGCCTCACCGAGTTTAACCGGGGATCCTGCTTTGCTAGAATCATCAAAGCATGTGAGATTCAGGCTCTCTCTTCCTCCCTCCTCCGCTCTACTCTTCTAGGCCTGTTTCCCAAACCTGGCTGTGCTCGCAAACGCCCCGGGACCCTGTTAGATACGGAGTCAGATTCGGTAGGTCCAGGGCGGCACCTGAGAGGCGCCGGGAGACGTCGATGCCTCCAGCCCAAGGAGCGCCCGGCGCGCGGCAAGGACCCAGTCTTCTCCGGACAATCACGTGGAGCGCCAACTCTTTCAGTCCAGGCCTCACAACCAAGAGCTTTTGGAACATTGGATCTTCCGATTCCTTTTCCTTCTCCTATTTCAAGATCCCTCCCGACGCTGCTGGAACGAGCGGAGAATTTAAAAGCTGGAGCGCGTACGTGAGTGATATTCCCCTGCTCAGTGCACAGCCGGAGCAGTCCGAACGGGGGCCGTCCACCGGCACCGCAGAGGCTGGCGGGGGCCCCCGAACGCCAGCCCCCAGCACGGGCTGACCCGTGTCCCCAAGAAGCGAGGTTGAAGTCCCAACCACTGGTCCCTAAGAATGGGACCTCGTTTGGAAATGGGGTTTTTGCTGATGAAATTCAGCTGGAAGGAAGACGAGGTCACACCAGAGTAGGGTGAGCCCCTCACCCAGAACGACGGGTGTCTTTATAAGAAGAGGACAGATGCGTGCGGACAGACACAACGGGGGGAAGACGGCAGGACTGCAGGGACGCCAGCCCGGGGACCCCAGGGAGCACCAGCCCGCACCAGAAGCTGGCAGAGGGCGCACAGCCCAGCCGAGCCCTGATTTCAGACATCCAGCCTCCGGAGTTGGGAGAGAACCCGCTCCTGCTGCTCAAAGCCCCCCAGACATGGGTGCCACACGCACCTGATGAATCACCGACCTCTACCTCTGAAACTAATCATGTACTATGTTAATTAATTGATTTTAAATGAAAGAAAAAAAAGAAATCTTGGGGACCATCCTAGAATGGTGCCTACTACAGAAGGGATAAAAATCTTCAGTAAATGTTCAGGAAAAAAGAAGAAAAAGAACAAGAAAAGAAACGATGAGGTTGACATGAAGGACTCCCCTCGGTATTTCTATGGCCTCATTCCTATTCTCAGCGGGCTGTGCTCACAGGGAATTAAACGCCTGCCCCGAGCACCATCCAGGTAAGCGTCCTATTTCCTTAAGATCAAAGAGAAGAGCCCTGGAAACCATCAGGGCACCTGGAGGCTGACCAGACAGACTCCAGGGGAGCGGAGTTCAATGTCAGCGCCCCCGAGACCACAGGGGAGGGCGGCCTGGAAGCCCGCAGGGCAGGAAGAAGGCTCAGCACCATTGTCCTTGGAGTCCTCAGCCCACCGTTTTTACAAAGAAATCTGTAAAAATTGATCCTTCACCAGGTGTGGCCAGAGACTGCTCATTACTGCCCAACACCCACTCCCCTATTCCTTAATAATAAACCTCTGATTCTTAGCGAGGCCCATGGCCATCCAGCTAAATAACCTTTCACCACCACCCCTTGCAGTCGGTTGTGGCCATATGACCGAGTTCTAGAAAGTGTGGGATGGTGTTTCCATGAGGTATCCTGAAAAGGGAGAAGCCATGCTCTTTCTGTCACTTTTTCACCAGCTGGCTGGAATGCAGGCGTGTCGGCTGGAGCTCCAGCCACCACTTTGGGCTAGGAGAATGGGGGCCTCAACGTAAGGCTGGAAGGTCGGAACACTGCAGGGAGCCTGGGTCCCCGCAGTCTTCACAGAAACCTTGATGGTAGCCATGGATAGCTACAGGAAAAACAAAAACAAAAACAAAAAACAAAACAAAACAAAATGTATGTATTAAAACTACCATCGATGCAGTTTTCTGTCATGTGCAGTCAATATGGGTAGATTCTTTTATTTGCAAATAAAAATTCCACTCTTACATCGGCCTAATAAATATGTGGAGGGGAAAAAAAATTAGGCCGATTAACTAACCTCCTCTATCCCTGGAAAGCTTGTTTGTAAATAATTAGATTCATGAAATGGAACTATTTTCTGACTTGCCTGACAGGAATCATTACCCACCCTCAAGAGAGGTTACAGAGCTTCTAGAATAAGAACCACTTAAATTACTTCTTGTTGGTTTTTTTCCTGCTCTAATCCTTGGATTCGTCTTATGCTTCCATCGAACAGTAAACGTGGGCCTCTGTCTTCAGCTGACCTGGCTTCTCTCTACTCCCGGTTCATAGTCACTGGCTAACATTTCGATTTCTAAAATTGTTCGAAGCATTTGATCTGACAAAAAATACAATTTCATGTTGGAACGAGTGTTTATCCATGTGTCCCTCCTGACGAAGGGGATGGCGGCCCAACTCCAACACTTATTAACAGGAGGCTCTTTGGGGATAAAAACACAACCTTGTAAAAGTAAAAGGTACATAAATGTTGTCTGAATTGATCAATGCTTATACAAACTCTTGCGTGAAATCTGTGGACACAGTTGTTGAAATCCTGTCCTTGCTTCCAGGTCTGAAGACAAGTCTCCCTTTGTCAATGAGAGCCACAGTCCGCGACCCCCCGGGTACTCCACCAATAAAATGTTTGTATACTCGTTCTCACAGATTCTTAAATCCTGCACCTTCTGACTTGTCTGATACGACCACAGGTCCAAGCTGGATAATCGATTTGTTCTTAACCAAAAGGAAAATGAACTTGAGTGGAGAAATTGAGTGGGTCCATCACTGGGTGTGGCCTTGTGCCCGCCGCTGTCTCCGTCCCACGGTGCAAAGCCATCAGCGGGTCCACAAGCTGCACGGTCTGCCCTCCCTGTCCATCTCCACCCTGGCTGAGAATTAAGATTCTAACAGACTCTGAACTCCAGAGAACACACCGGTGGGGACCAGAGGGGAGGTGGGCGGGGGGACAGGGGACATGGGATGGGGACTAAGAGGGCACGCGCTGTGAGAGCACTGAGTGTTGTATGGACACGTTGAATCACTATATTGTACACCTGCTAACAATAACCCTGCCTGTTAACTAACTGGTATTAAGATAAAAAACTTAAAAAAAAAAAAAGAAAAAGAAAAAGATTGTGATTCTAGGGGCGCCTGAGTGGCTCAGTCAGTGAAGGGTCCTGGGATCGAGCCCCGGGCCGGGCTCCCTGCTCAGCGGGGAGCCTGCTTCTCCCTCTGCCTCTGCCCGTCCCCATCTCCCTCCGTGTGCTTGTGCGCACGCGCTTTCTCTCTCTCTGTCTCTCGGATAAATAAATAAATCTTTAAAAAAATAAATAAAGATTACGATTCTGGAGCACAGGAACTATGTACTATGCACCTCTCCAGAGGCCGCAGGAGTTTGTACATCATGAACAAGCACTAAATATGTTTTAATAAATGAATGATTCCAGAAAGAAGAACCCTGCAGGGGATTATCATTTTCGTTGGACAATGAAGAAAGTTGTCACCAGCCTCCTGCCCACTCCTCGTCCCAAGCGAACCGTGACAGAAGCCAGATCACGGCTTCGGGCGGACCTTAAACCTCACGCGTGTGTACCCAGGTCACACGAAACGAAAGCCAGGATGCGTGCAGGAAGCCAAGAGACCCCTTTCTACCAGTTGTATTTACACATAGGGGCTGCTCGCAGAGGCGCCATGTTTATTTAGTTTAAAAATCAAACTAAGCCCCCAGTCTCCACTGTGACCAACGTCCAGAGCAGGACTGGCCCCTTGCCCTTGGCCGGGCAGCTCAGGAGCCCATCCCAGCAGAGGATGCCAGTGTCCGCAAGCCTGTGCTGCTGGGCTCCCCCCTCGGGGCTCCCCCACCGGACCCCTCGCGCGCAGCCTGGAGGACCCAGGGGCCAGCGCCCCCGCCCCCCCCACGCCCCCCACATCCTGCGCTGCCCTGGCCCTGGGCTCACCCGCTGGTGCTCAGGGACTCAGCCACCTCATTCCAGAAATGTGTGAAATCAGACACTCTGAGGGACGAACTTTACCGGCAGGGAAGGCGTGCGGGGGGGGGGGGGGGCAGGGGGGGCAGGAGCAGCGGGTAAATGCTTCATCCTTACCCGCCCAGGGGGTGATTCTGAGATTCTGAGATAGGGCGAAATAGATTCCTGGAAATGCTTGGAATTTTGACCTAACGGTTTAGTCTATACTGTTTGCAGGGCTTGGGGGGACGGGGGGTCCCCAGGACCACCCTCAGTTTTGACAGTTCTCTGGAAGCACCCCAGAGCACGCTGAAATCTGTTACGTTCGTGGCGAGGGTTCAGGACAGCCAACAGACACAGCTCAAGGCCAGCCAAGGGACGAGGCTCCAGGCGGGCCGCGCCTGTTCCAAGCTGTCCCCTCCCAGGGCGGCTGTGGACGGTGCTACCTCCTCCCGGCCTCCCCGTGTGGCCGCGCACAGAGGCTCTGCCGACCAGGGAAGCTCGCCCAAACCCCGTGCCCCAAGTCCTCGGGCTCAGGACGTGGCCACGACCTTCAATCAGGCACCGACCTCCAGTGTCCAGCCACTCTGCAGGTCAAGCTGACACTGTGTGGCCCAAGGCCCCAGGTGAACGAAGACATCCCACCAGACAGGACATTCCAGCGGCTCAGAGATCAGGGCAGGGGCGGGACCTCTCTCTGGGGAGGGCAGCGCTCCCATAACCGACACAGGGAACTCGACCTAGTGCTGCCCCTGAACTTGAGGGCACCCGAGCGCTGTCCAGAGCACAAGGAAAAGCACGAGGCTCGCAGGCAGCCCCACAGCTGCTCTAATTTATTGTTCAAGTGTAAAGTGTAATGGATCCACTTAAGAAATTAAAATGTGTTTTTCGGTACCTAATTATTTCTCTTCTCCTCTGCTTTACCAGAAGACTCATGAATCAATAAACACCGCAGCCCAGACACCCCATGGCACGTCCATCCACGAACTGCTTGTCTCATGCCTGCTCCTCGGAGGGGACACAGCGCTTTTAATAATGGGTATCATTAAGAATTGAAGGAGATCCTAAGTGGAAGCAGGATCCCCCAGGATTGGTGGGGGGAGTGGATTTGGCTCTCTCCCTGTTGGCTCTCAGTTGGATGTGGGGGAAAAGCTAGGGCAGCTGGCCACTATCGATCGAGTCTGGCCATTGGGGGCTGATGGCTGCAGGCAGTGGTCGGAGTTCTGTGTTTATATATGATCTGGACATTCCTGTCTGCATATCCGGTCTCTCACCAGAACCCAGGGGTCATGCCAATCCTGGGTCCGTGCTGTGCTGGTGTAGTTACATGATTCTGCTTCATTTAAATGAAACATCCGAGGCATTTCTACTATAGAACACACCTTTCCTGAAAAGAATTTAGGTTCCCAACTATGGCCTTGTGAGACGGCGACACAGCCTCCAAGAAGATGGGGTACCCGAGTTCTGGTCCCCTCCTCTGCTCCTGCGAGCAGCACGGTTCCAGGGAATCAGTTCACTTGTCACATCCAGTCCTGCTGGAATGGATGTGAGGGGGACCCCGTGACTCTCCCTGAAGATTGTGACGGACCTGGATGAGTGTCCCAGCGCTGCCAGAACAGAAGGGCACAAACCTCGCGGCATCGTGGAAACGCGGTGTCCCTCGGGCTGGGGCCAGAGGCCCGAGATCCAGGCGTGGCCGGGCTCGCCGGCAGGTGCCAGGGAAGGATGTGTTCTCGGTGGTCCCTGGGCTCGTGGCCGCACGATTCCAGTCCCCTCACAGCCTTCCCCTGCACATGTCAGCATCCACACTCCCCCTTTTGTGAGGACATTTGTCAACATTTCACTTTTCCAATTCGGAGATCATATATATGAACAGACAACAGCCGGACTTCTTGTGACAACAGAACTCGGACCCACGACCCGCAGCCATCAGCCCCCAATGGCCAGACTTGATGGATAACGGCCAGCTGCCCCGGATTTCCCCCCGCCTCCAACTTAGGGCCAATGGGGAGAGCCAGATCCACTCCCCCGACCGATCCCGGAGGATCCCGCCTCCAGTCAGCCGCCCCGGCGTCCCCGTGCCCACGGCCCCCCACGGGACACAGCTGACCCCTTTCCCACCGTGAGGCAGCCCCACCCGGGGCCTGCCTCTGCGTCCCCACCGAATGTATGCGATTTACAATATTACAATAATTTACAAATTATTTCTCCCGATCTAAAAGGAAAGCAGTTTTCATTTTAAATTTTCCTCTAGATTCTCCAGAAGAGATGCTGTCGTGACATAAAAAGGGCAGAGGGAAGGGGGCCAAGAATCCGAGTCTCTAGCTCTAGAGAGCTAACTAGAGAACTAACTCAGAGCTAACTGAGAGCTGACCCCAGCCTCCAAAGTTACCAGTCAAGAAGACATCTGAGTGTAAACGATGTTCACCAACTCTTGGCCCTAACCACAAATACGATGCCCACTAGAACTACCAAAATCAACAGAAATTATTTTCCTCTTTAAGAATGTTCCCCGGAGCACACAACTTAATACAGAGAAAACGGGGGGTTCTCGCTCAGGAACAAAAGGTGAGTCAGCAGAGCATCACGTCATTCTTACTCTCATCCTACTCGGGAAGGGGGGTTGTCTTCACTAAAAAACAGAAAGCAGACATCACAGTGATTGGCACCCGGCTAATACTGGAAGACTCACTGGCATCTCTGAATGCCTCCCCGTTGGGGCATTTTGTTTATATTTGAAATAGAATTCCAATCAGTGAAAATTATGTCCTTAAGGAACACACGTGTGCCGGAATGCAGGCTACAAGAGTAAGACGGAACGTCTGCATTGTCTTAGAGGACTAAGAGCGTCAGGGGATCGACTACAGAGAAACGCGAGGCAGCCCATTTTGTTCCTCTCTCCGCAGAGTACAAAAATACCCTGTGCCACCTCAATGTTCCTCACTCACCACCAGTGGCCATTGGAACCACAATTACGATGTCTCTTCACAATAAAAGAAAAGTAATATTCCAACGGAAAAAAAATCCTCTCGAGAACCCTCGACTTCCCTCTCACTCAACAGCCTACCAAGGTCAGGAACGCAGGCGGCTCCCCCATCGACAGCCCCCCCCATTGGCAGCTCTTCCAGGGGGACCCCTTAGATAGACAGGTCTCCCAAACTGTGGCCTCTGGAGCCCAGGGCTGAGAACCCCCACTGGCCTGGCAGGAGGTGGCCGACATGAAGGCCTTCATACCACTCCACGGGGCTCCTGCGAAGAAGGACGCCATGCTTCCCAGCTGACGAGAGGCTCTCGTCCACTCAATGGAGAGACACGTTCCACTGTCACACGAGCCTCCTCAAACACATTCGGCCCCAGAACTTGTTTCTCCTACCTCTGCTGTAGCAAGCACACTCAGACGCCATCCCTCAGTATTACACCACAGCGTGTAACTCACTGGTCTCCTCCACGGGCTCACGGGTGTGACTCCCATGGACCCCACAGCCTCACACCACCCCACACTCCATCAGTCACTGAGCACAGGTCCTCAAGGGGGCGAGGTCATCGGGAGGGGAAGGAGCGGCGAGCGGACAATGGGCTGGTCTGACGGTCTGTACTTCGTCCCCCCACAAACCCATCTCCGATCCTGGGGTGAGAGCACTAAGTCCATTTTCTGCTCTGCTCGAACTGGCCACGAGCATCGCCCCCGGGTAGGGACTGAGTAGACAGAATTCCAGGACTCACAGCCCAAGGCTTCCCAGACCAATCCATCATAACGGTGGAGTTTCAGATTTAAGGAGAAAACTATAAGCTCAGAAATGTATATCCTCTTGTGTGAATGCATCAGTGATTTTTAGTTTTGTTTTTTTTTTTTGTTTTTTTGGAAAAGCAAAGAACAAAACCCTGAAGAACTGTCCTAGGTTGTGGTTGTTAAGCCCTCTGAATATCATCATCCCATATCACGTGGCTCATGTCCTAAGGTGTCACCATGAGCTCAGGCTCCCACTCTTCCACACCATGAACACAACGACTTCCCGGCGCGTGGGCACCACAAACTCGTCGCACGCGTCACCGTGTGTGGTCTGGTGGCGGCACTTCACTGCAAAGCACACTCCCACCCGGAAACCGCGCTGTTTACAAAGTCTCCATGCAAGTGCTGTCGGCTCTTAAAAAACTACTCCACTGTCGAAATAAGTCGGTCAGAGAAAGACAAATACCACGTAATTTCACTCATATGTGGAACTGAAGAAACAAATGAGCAAAGGGAACAAAAAGAGAGAGACACAAACGGAGAAACAGACCCTCAGCTGCAGAGAACACACTGGGGGTTGGCGGCGGAGGGGGGATGGGTGAGATGGACGGAGGGAATCACAGAGCACACGTATCATGACGAGCACAGAGTAATGTGCAGAGTCGTTGAACCTCTATACTGACCGCCTGAAACTAATATGACACTGTACGTTAACTACACTGGAATTAAAAACTTCACTAAAAGGGCTCCTGGCTGGCTCACTCGGAAGAGCACGCGACTCTTGATCATGTGGTTGTGAGTTCAAGCCCCTCGTTGGGTGCAGAAATCACATTAAAAAAAAATTTTTTTTAACTTAATTAAATTTTTAAAAACGTTACTCAACAGTCAATCAACCAGGACATAAGCTGAGTATTTCTAGGAAGTTTATGTTACTGACCTTTGCCATCAGGGGACATTTAAGTTGAGTGCCCTATTGTAGTAACATTCTTACCCCTCATTCAGAGAGCGGCATTTCTATCATGCAATAGTGTTTCAATTCCCTATAAAATTTAATTTACTGTGAACATAAAACCTAATGAATAAATGTTAAAACATACAAATTCAGTTCAAGCAAACCGCTGCACAGTCAGAAACCCAAGTTCGTACGCGAGCCCGGCTGAGACGAGACCCGTCAGTGGAACAGCATCTGTTAGTCGCTGGCAGCAGTACAGCTCACAATTTATTTCCCTAGATAGCTTTTCTTTTTTTTTTTTTAAGATTTTATTTATCTATTTGACACAGAGAGAGGGAGAGAGAGAGAGAGAGAGAGAGACAGTGAGAGAGGGAACACAAGCAGGGGGAGTGGGAGAGGGAGAAGCAGGCTCCCCTCTGAGCAAGGAGCCTGATGTGGGGCTCGATCCCAGAACCCTGGGATCATGACCGGAGCTGAAGGCAGAAACTCAACCAACTGAGCCACCCAGGAGCCCCTAAATAACTCACTTCTAATTCTTATTAAGAGTCCCTTCCCTGCACTGTGCTGTTACCCAAAATGTTTTGATCACTCTCAAATATCACTGGTAATGGGACAAATCACAATAGCTTTTTCTGCAAAAGAAACAGAGCACCACGCTACAGCTACAAAAAGACCTTACTATTTCTAAATACAGCCAGAGAAATCGGCTTTCCATTTGAAGACTGAAAACTGCATCCACCAGCTATGTATTTTCAAACTTCAAAACGTTTGCTCCCTACCTTCATCTAAAGATCATAGGATCTGGCCATTCTGATTTCCGACTCCCTTCTGACACTCCTAACCCAACTCTGCCCGTGGTACAGAGTCAGGCATAAAGCTTTCAGCTTCTTCTCCCTGGCAATACCTCCCAGGCTGTCTGGTCTCACGCGGACTTTTCTGGAGCTGCCCATTTGCGAGCTCGAGCTCCAGAGAAGCATTCCCTCCCATCTAGCTTGCGTCACCTCCCCTGTTCCAGGTCCGCTCCGTGACTTGGGAAAAGCTACAGCTCTTGGTAGAAACTCCCAGGTGTGTCTGCGCAAATCTGAGAATCCCTCTGTATTTGCTTAAGTGCTTTATTCTTTTTTTTTTTTTAAGATTTTATTGATTTATTTGACAGAGCGAGACACAGCGAGAGAGGGAACACAAGCAGGGGGAGTGAGAGAGGGAGAGGCAGGCTTCCCGCCAAGCAGGGAGCCCGACGTGGGGCTCGATCCCAGGACCCTGGGACCATGACCTGAGCCGAAGGCAGACGCTTAACGACTGAGCCACCCGGGTGCCCCTTAAGTGCTTTATTCTTAAGAGAAAGGCGAAAATTCTCACCCCAGCCCCTCCTCGGACACCCTTACCTCCTCGCTGCCCTCCATACCAGGCTATTAGCACCGCCTTGAAAACTGCCGTGGTAACCTCCTTCTGGACACCTTCTCCCCGAGCATCCTTCACGGACCTGCCTCCACCCACTCCTGGGATCTCAGCTGAACGCCGCTGGCTTGGAGGCCTCCACCCCAGCCCCCCGGCTCCCTCTGTGCCCACAGACCCGGCACCTGGCCCCCAGGGCCCCGCCACGGTCGGTCACAATCTGTGACTCTGTAATTAATGTCCATTTCTCCCCCAGGCGGGGACATCCCAGTCCGTTGGCACCGCAGCCCTGGCTGGCACACCGTGGCTCACAGGTGCTTAGAGAAGTGACCTGGGCCTCACGGGACCAACGGCCAGCCGGGCGCAGCATCAGGCTGTGACCTCGGGATCTCAGATGACCTGTTCTGAGCCCCGGGCCCCCCGCTCCGCTGCATTACCATGAGCCAACAACACAGAGCGCCCCTCACTGACACCCTCCGGCATCTGGGCGCCGCTGACAAGCACAAACCAGAAGCAGGAAGAAAGATTACTTGAGGCCAAGGAGGGTCTGGTGGGAAACTATTCAGAATTCATCTGCAGTCAAGTGCTCCTGTGGCCAAGGGTAAATTAAATGGAGCTCTGATCAATTATTACAGCTGATCTGACCCCTTAATATCGAAAATACAGCCAAAGCACATCATTTATATTCTGACATCATAAACCCTTAGGTTTGTAATGATTAATTTTTTAATAAAGTTATAGTCCTTTTTATCAATTAAAAAGCTCTGAAAATTTTAGTAGCAAATCCTACTAAACTAATATACATTTATTAAGGTGCACACACACATAATTAGAAATCACCCACAGCAGCCCAGGCTAAAAACAAAAGGGTAAAACCTGAGAAGTTAACCAGGGAATACACCGCTTACTTCCGAGACCCAATACAGGGTAGAAAGAACATCTCAACATTAGAAAAATCCTTCCACGATACCAATATCACACTATCGTGTCTTTTCTCCTTTTTAAAAAGATTTATTTCCATCTGACCGTGAGAAATTGACATAACTGCCAATTAGAGACGCATACCATTATTTTGCCAATCAATTTATATTTCTACTCCACAAGCCTGACAGTAACTTTTAAAGGAAACATTATGAAATATTCTTCAATTAAGTAAAGAATTATTTAACAGATAAATATTCTTAATGGGGCTCTCGTGCAGTTTTCAATAGGCCGTGCACTTGATTAACCTCCCAAGCTTGTTTGGCACAACCGTAATTTTTACAAATGAGAGAGGATGGAGGGATCGTAAAGAAGGAATTAATCACAGAATGGTCGGTGCCTCAGTCACGTGAGAGTTCTTTATTCCTATTAGTTAAGTCGGAGAATGAACCGGCTGCTACCACCGTAAAATACCCTCGGGTCTTCGAGGCGTCTGCGGGGCGGTTTCTTCTGCTGGACTCTCGCTGTCACCGTGCGGACGCTCCAAGACGTGCCGTGGCGTCGCTCGTCCACCTTCCGGGTACATGGAAAGCCTATCGGGCTCACTGTTCAGAGCTAGATTTTACATCATTACAAGCCTTAAGGTAACGATAGTTAATGTCCCAGATCCTGGAAAACCAGGTTTCGTACAAGGTTCCCCGAACACGTAGCGCTTCTCGGTATGGAGCACACGCAGCCTGGAAAACCGGCGGGGGGGGAGGGGGGTCTCCATGTGAACAGGAATTCGGTTCAGTATTTGCTGGGCGCTCACCGTGTGCCAGGCATCGGGAGGTCCCGGGGGTACGAACATCAATCCCAGGGTTCTCAAGGACCTTAGTCCAGGGAGGGACATCGGGCGTCAGTGCGGCGTGGGTAAGAAGCTGGCTCGAGGGGGATTTCATCACAGGGGATGCTGGAGCATTCCAGGGAAGGGAACCCTGCTGGGGGCCGTTCACTCCGGGGTGCCGGTACCGTCCTGCCGCCGAGATCAGCCGGCGATACCAAATCTCGGTGCATTCAACTAAAGCTCGTCCGTGGAACACGCATCGCCTGGACCGGAGACCTCCTCGTGCTAATTGTGGAAGGAGGGCTCACAGCACAGAGCTCGGCGGGAAGACAGTGGCTGCGCCCACAGCCACGGGGGCTTTTACGTGGATAATAAACGTGACTCAGTTGTATCCGCGATGTAATACTAAGAAAAGACCAGGTGATGTTTAGATCCTACAATTCTATACAGAGAGCTTTTTAAAAAATATTTTCTTATTGAAAAAAAAAATATTTTCTTATTGGAAGTTCTAAAGGCCATTTAGTTCATGAACCCAAGATTCTTTTCTCCCACCGAAACTTATTTTTTCACGCAGTTGTGATGAGTAGGGCTCTCAGGACACAATAATTGCTTTATAACAGAATAACAATGGCTAAAATTTATTGAATACTTACTATGGGCCCATGAGCACACTGTAGGCACTCAGACGAACAACTTTGACCTTACTTGTGAAATACAGCAAAGTCAATCCACATGACAAAACATACACTGGCAAAGCATTATGAACAAAAATGAAAATAATTCAACATCGAAACGTCCTATATGGGTAGCTTCCTAGAACACGCTCCTTACCAAGGGATTTGGATTAGAAGGGAAATACTTTATAGCTCCCCATGGCCATTTCCAAACTCTTTTTACTCCGGTATCTAATGGAATTCATTCCAGAGACTCATGCCATCGGTGGGGGTCTGAACCCCCCACCGTCCCACCTGGATGCTGTTTTCCTCCTACTCTTACGAGGATGGTTATGAAAGCACGCCTTGCAGCACATGGAGTCATGACTTCTCTGCTTCCTAGCCGTGCTCGTGGGCATGCGCTGAATTCCTTTCAGCCACGGTTTCCTATCTGCAAAATGGGGATCACGGTAATTCTGATTTCCTAGGGCTGTTGTTAAGATCAGGTCATGTGTAGTCGGCACTTAGCAAAGTCCCACCATGCACGGCGCTCCTGCTACCACAGGTCAGATGCACGGGTGGTGCCTGAAGGCAGACAGCTCGGCCCGCACTCCGGGCAGGAAAGTGGCTGGAGAAACCAGGAGAAACCAAAACAGTCCAGTGATCCCGAGAACCAAGTGCTCTGAGACTCTCAGGAGGGGAGACCGAGGGTCCGGGGTCCCCAGTGATTCATCAGGAATAAGCAGGGACTGCCTATAGCACGGGAAACTCAAGAGTTCCCCATGCCAAGCGGAGAACCAACATTATTATTCTCATACCTGCTTCTAAGCTTAAATAACAAAACTAAATGTTTCTTGACGAAGGCAAATTTTCAGAGAATAAAACCTACTTCATGACTTAGAACAAATACTGTTAAGTACCAGTTTAAAAAGCAATGTCAGTATTACACAAAGAATGGAGCAACACTGAATCTCTTAATTTAGCAAAGTACCTTTCAAGCCAGCGATCTACTCAGCAAATGTCGGAGCGGTTACTAAAAGCTGCTAGCAAGGATTCTGAATTCCCAGGAAAGGCTGCTGGAAATTCACAGGAGCATCTAGGAGCGTCTAGGAGCGCACCATCCAGCCCCCAAAACCCCTCCCATGGCACTTGCTCGACTCCTGTGCTGGACGGAGTGGTCCCTGAGGACAGGACAGTGGTCCCTGAGGACAGGCAGTCCTGTCACTCTGGGAAATTTCCTTCCGCAAGCTTGGTACCGATCACCAAATGCTCCAGAGACGGGGAACAAATTTGAGCCTTCTTTAAAAGAGGTATGCGCACCGAGCGGAAACCTGAAAGACCAGCACAGCACAACAGGAAATCTTTACAAAGAGTCTCACTGCTTTTATTACAAGGGTGCAAGGCAGCATTTCATCCAACACTCACCAACAGCAAACCGGCATCTTCCATAAAACAGTTCCAGGAAGTTCAAACAGGAAAATGAAAAGGTACATTATCGGTAAGGATTCTCGGACAACAGTGTTTAGCGTTGAAACTTCATGTCACTCCAACAAAGTGTAATCATTTTCTAGCAAACGTGGCAAAAAAAAAAAGTCCGCTGTTTGATTTTGCTTGCCCACAGACCTATCAGAACATGCCTCACGATTAAAAACGTTTTCCACGGCATTCCATGACACCAATATCTACCCGTGCGCAGGATCAGCCAGTTGTACCAAATACCAGAAAATACAAAATGATAGGAAATATAAACATCAATTTGTATTTCAAGTTTATAACATTTTATTTACAAAAATAGGCCGGGAGGAAAAGGGTGTGCAGCCCCATATTCTTTCCTGGGGGGATTATTTTGCGTCATCTTCTGGGGTTTTTTTTCTGAACGATTTTTTGAGCCGCAGGTGAATTCCTCCAGAACTCGCTTCGCCCTCTAGAAGCTGGGGGGGCGCGGGCGCGGGGGCGGCGGAGGGAAGGGCCGTCGGACGGCGGGCACACGGGCGGCGTGCACGGAACGGCCTCATGCACTCGGCGACGCAAGCACGCTTCTGGACATCGACACCAAACGCCACTATTTACAGGAGCTGCGGTCTCGTCCGAGCCCTGAGGGCGCCCGCTCACCAGCGCGACGTGACCGGGGACCGCGTCGAGGCAGCCGCTAGGACATGACTCCGAAGACGGGGTTGTGGCGGCAGATGCTGGGGCCGTACTCCTCGTAGTCCTTCTTGGTGTGGCACACCTGGAAGAACTCGGGCTGGGGGGCAGCGGTTAGAGGGGATCTCGAGACCCTCCCGGAAGGAGGTCGGAGCCCTACCCCGCGATGCCGGCCAGAGACGCCTGCCCCAAGTCCCCACTCCTTAGCCAGGCCCCTGCGGGAAGCTCTGCACCCTCCAAGGCCCGAGCTTCTCGGACCAGG